>JANHGD010002281.1:94073-110736 GCA_027560375.1 Imantodes cenchoa
GAACAGCTGAACTGCTGAACACAGTCAGCTAAAGTAGCCTGCAGTACTGCACTCTAACTGCTGCGCCACTTCGGCTCTCATATTCCCACATAAATTCTATACAATAAATAGACTTTTATCAGTTGTAACATTTATATATAACTAAACATTCTCTGTAGCCCAATGTATGCAAGTAATCCTTGACTTACAAACTTTCATTTAGTAACCATTCGATGTTAGAACTGCACTGAAAAAACTGACTTATGACTGTTTTTCACACTTACAACTGTTGCAGCATCCCCATGCTCACATGATCAAAATTTAGATGTTTGGCATTTGATTCATTTTTATGATGGTTGCAGTGTCCCAGGGTCATTGCGACCTTTTAACAAGCAAAGGCAATGGGGAAGCCAGATTCATTTAACAACTAACTTAACAACTGCAATTATTCACTTAACAACAGTAACAAGAAAGGTTGTAAAATGGAGCAAAACTCATTTAACACAACTGTCTCACTTAGCAACAAAAATTTTGGGCCACAATTGTGATAATAGGTCAAATACTACCTGTATGGAGGATATGCAATATAACTGTCACTTAGGGTCCAAGTGGATCACAGTGATGCATGCTTTAAAGCAGCATTGTATCTAGATCAATTTACAAGCAATGCATTTTGATGATCATTTACATTATTAAGGTTCAGTATTATACTGTCAGCAGAGTTGGAAGTCATATTTTGTAACATCCTATGGTATATGCCAGTGATGGCGAACCTATGGCACGTGTGCCACAAGTGGCATGCGAAGCCATATCTGAGGGCACACGAGGCATTGCCCTATGTCAGTTCTGGTGTGCATGTGTGCACTGGCCAGCTGATTTTTGGTCTTCTTTTGGGCTGTTTTCACTCTCTCCAGGCTGGGGATGGCAAAAAATGGCTGAACAGACCTATCAGAAGCTTCAGTGAGGCCTGTGTAGGGGTGGCAGTGCGGGAGGGGGTTGTGCGCATGCATGGAGCAGCGCAGGGGTTGTCCTCATGTTTGGGGGAGGGCATTGCATTATGGGTGTGGGCAGGTGTGCACGCACTATTGTGCACGCGCGCACCCTTTTGGCACCCGAGCCAAAAAAGGTTCGCCATTTCTACTATATTCCCTTATAAAGAAAATAATATTGAAATACCAACTCATATTAAGTTGCATTGAAATTTCTATTACATAAAGTAATAAAGAAGTTCATAAAGAGGTGCTAACAGCTCTTCTAACCTAATTTCTGGGACAGACTGAAAAATTTTTCAATTCTTACTGGCAGATATGAATGCCAAGGTACCTCTCACATTCCAAAGTTTGTTTCCACAGCTTGTGAAACTGATGCTTGATGACAATAACTCCTCTTGCAACTCTAACTCTTCTATACCATCATAGAGAAATCTGAGGGAGATGGGCAGTTAAATAAATAAATAAAAATCTAAATAAAATTTACTTAAAATATGATTGGTTTCATTCTAATTTTTACTAAACTATAAAAGCAGAAATTTAGATATAGAAAAATTGAGATGATGATAATGTTACAATTTCATTGTAAATAATTTCATTAAAATTTTCAAGATAAGTTACTTTTATTTTTCTTTAATTACTCAGTCTTATTTCTCCCTTACCCAAATTCATATTTAGTTCCAGCCAGATGAGCTGTAAACTTCTGGGTTCCTAGATTTTGAAAATTTTATTGAATTATAAAACCTTATTGATCAGGGCAATTCACAAAAATTGGGTGACTATTCCATAAGCTAGTTCCATGTGAATATCTGTATTTGGAAATAATCAACATAGAAAATATAGAAATAACTTGTAAAACAGAAAAGTTTGGAAAATTAATAGAAAAGGTTTGGGCAGGTTAAATAAATTAGATTACAAAACCTATGCCTGATATTTCTGGCCTTTTGCTTTGGCAAAGAACAATGCATAGATTTACAAATTAAACTTACAGACTCTTTACAATGACAGATTTCCAGTGTTAGGGGACAGGACAAAAGTTGTGACCACTGAAGCAACTTTAAGAAGGTAGCTTTGAAACCACTTCAGTGAGAGGTTGAAAGGCTTGGTTGATAAAATCCAGTCACCTGTAAATAATATATTCAGCAGGGTGGCAATGAGAGATGGTGTGTTGGCAGGTTGATGATTACCGTTCCTAACAAGATGACAGTGTCTTGAAAAACTCAACATTCAGAGAATAAAGCTCTTCATAAGATCACTTTCCCCACTACAGGTAATCCCCGAGTTCTGAAAGTACACTTAGCAATCATTTGAAATTATCCTCAAACACTTTTCGCCAGGAGGGAGGCCTGACAGAGACTGGAATCTTCATCTGCATGCAAATGAGGCGCTTGAAAACAGAGCAAGTCAATCCATTTTCAAGCCCACATAGGCACTCAGACACTTTTCGCTGGGCAAAGACTGGATGAAGACTGGAAGCTTCTGGGGCCATGGTGTCACCCAACTTCAGGCACCCATCCACTTTTACAGAGAATGGGTGCCTGAAGTCCCGCGAGATCAGGGCACCCAAAAGATTCCAGTCTCTGGAGGAAAAGTGTTTGCACGCCAACAAGAAACAATGTGAGTTCACTGCCCCAAAGCCTCACTTTGGCGTGCAAATGCTTTTCTATACCAAGAAGCCTTTGGAGGAGACTCACCAAGGCTGCCTGCCACTCTAGAAATGGCAGGCAGCTTCGGTGAGTCAGAGAAGCCAGCAGGGCATGCTCATCCTGCTCTTTCTCTGCTCTTACATGAGCAGGCAAAGAAACAGAGAGGTTGGAGAGGAGACAGCTCGCTAGATCTTTGAAAGGTAAGACTACCTGGCATGGCAGGATAGGGGGAAGCAATTGCATGAGGTATCTATGAGGTTGGGGGAGGCTGGGGTGCTCTGATGCAAGGGTCCTTTTCCATTACTAGCCCCCCCCCCCCCATGGCCTTCCCCACTCTGAGATACCTCATGCAGTTAATAACTCAGACATTTGATTAGTGAATGCATAGGCGAAAAGAGGGAATGATCACAGTCAAGTTATATGATTCATTCCTACGAATCCTCAGATTATGAATATAATTGGCAGGCTCCATTACAATCGTAACTTGAAAACTACATGTATTAGCAGCTTTAACAGCATTTTCAAATGGTAGCTATCTTAATATTTTTTTTAGTTATATTCCTAGTTTGAGAAGACCGAACAACAATATCAGTTCATAAAACAGAACAATTTTCAAAATAATGTTTGGCCACCCTATTCATGAGGACATATATTACTAACCTCATCATAGTAGTTAACTTAGATCCATGACTAAATAATGGACAACATATTGTTTTTGCCTTATTGTGTTGTGAAATCCCAGCCCATAATTTATTTAATGACGATAGTTAAACATTCTTCATGAATTAAAAATAAAAAGGAAAGTAATCACACAATTCTATGTATGCTTACTGCAAATTAAGTCCAATGGTGTTTGCTTAATTTTTATTACGAGATTATAATAGCTGCCTAAAAATCACAATAAATAGAACAAAATGCATGACAGCACTAAACTGTACAATTAAGCTTTTCCTTCAAGTGCAATTATGAAACAAGCAGCTCAAGCTTCACCACTTTGCAGAATGATTTGCTGAATGATTTGTCTGACTCAAAATCTGTACATTTACTCACAAAATGATTGAAGCTTATGTGGACTGCATTCAGTGAACTTGAATATTGCATTATCAGATCTCCCTCAAAAAGCAAATGTATCATCAGAAACTGTAAGATTTTTTGTTTGCTTGTTTTCTAAACATAAAAAATGACTAATGTACTCAAACAGCAAAAATGACATGCCAGCAAAATAGCATAAAGACATGTGATGCAAGACCCAAAAATTAAATCCATATACAATATTTCTGTCCCAGAACAGAGTTGTACAGATATAATTTATTAGCAATTAGTTTGTATTTCTCTATACTTTAAGAATGGAGGGAAATTTGAAGAAGCTAATTTTTACATGCAAGATTCTTCAAGATTCTTTGCCATTGCATTAATTCTTTAGGCAATGCACTTTTAAATACCATTAATCGAAAGAATCGTGTACTACAGTTACTTGGTGCTTTGCTACAGTAAACCTGGCAACTAACAAGAAAAAAATGCACTCATTCCTTATGTTGCTTCACTTTAGAAATCTTGGGAGAATGGACAATGAAGCCACTCTAGAATAAATTATCAAAAACCTTGCTCAGGTTTATTTTTTCCAATTTCCTCAAAAAATTAAATCAAAATGAGTAATTAAATGCCTCTTGCCACCAGAGAGAGAAATATGTGTGAATTCTATTACAACCTTTTCTAAAATGAATTGAATTCATATAATGCAATTTTAAGGAGGTGCAGTATCATCTATGAATTATTTTTATAATCAATTCTTGAAGATACACAGAGATGGATTTGAAAGCAATTTTACATCATAAAGAGTCCCAAGCTAATTCACTGAGTTCCGTTCTAAAATTCTGTTTTAAATTTTTTAAAGGCTTCCAAAGGGGCCAAGAATATTTGAGAATAATTTGATGTTAAATTATGCTGCTATTCTATCCCTATTGAAATGTTAATATTTCTCAGCTATAAAGACCTCCTCAATTTAAG
Source organism: Imantodes cenchoa (assembly GCA_027560375.1). Taxonomy (NCBI): domain Eukaryota; kingdom Metazoa; phylum Chordata; class Lepidosauria; order Squamata; family Dipsadidae; genus Imantodes; species Imantodes cenchoa. The sequence goes on from JANHGD010002281.1 coordinate 98,695, forward strand.
AAGTTTAAAAACTGTAAGTTGTCATAATGATGATGTCAATGGATTCCTTTTACCAAGATCCTGTCATTTGCAGCCTAGTCCTTGTTGTGTAGAGTTAATGTCATTTTAATGGCTCAGGACCTTATATTTCACCACAATGCCACAAATGCCATAGCAATTTTCTCTGCTGGGTCACAACCAAAACAAAAAAGGAAGTCCTTATGCTAAAGCTGATATAGCAACTACATGTTCCTCAATGGGTGTGCCTAACTCATGATTTGAAAGATTCAATATCACACATCAGAGGTAATGTAAGTATTCACTCTGTAAGCATCCATGAATTATATATTTAAACTACAGTGTATCATATAAAAATATAACATTCTGTCATTTAAAAAAAAATCCTATTGAGTGGTATGCATTCTTTGTTGGTGGGTGTCTTCTCTGATTCAGTTCCTGCACAATGAGGGGTTGCAGTTATGGCCAGGAAGGCCTTTGCACCAGTTTTTCTGCTCTTTCGTAGTCGGAGAGGCCCTTCAACAGGCACTCATTCTCTGGTCTTTTCACAGCTTGACTACTATAATGTGGGCTACATGGAGCTGTCCTTGAAGACCATTTGCAATCCACAGCTAGTCCAGAATATGGTGGCACAGGCCACCATGTAATACTTCTTTTCTGCAAGCTGCACTAGTTTGCTTCTGGGGGAAATTCAAGGTGTTGGTCATTACCTGTAAAATCTATACACAATAAGGCTGGCTAGTTGAGGGACCACCTCTCTTTCCTCCTGGAATTTGGAAAGTTTACAAATTGAATAAAATTAAATAAATGAATCAATCAATAAATAAATAATAAACTAAATCTTCCTATTTTAAGTAATGTGTGTTATACATAATGTTTGTTTTAATTTATCTATGGAATTTCTTACCCACGCTCCAGCATCAAAAATCTGCAAGTTTTAAGACTGCAAAAACACTGTATTATTTCACTGGGACTCATCAGAGAATGAATACATTTGATTTGTACTTTCATTTTGCTGTTATATATTGCTGTTTTTTATATTATGCTTATTAATTGTGCTTTTCTTTGGACGAAATAGCAACATATAATACATTAATTAATAGTAAAGCAATACAACCAATGTAACGCTAAAAACCTTTGTTCTTTGCAGTATTTATTTATAATAATGAGGACTAACAGTAATAAGACTTAGTAGTAAAATAAAATACCACAATATGAATATCAGTATAATAAAAATATTTCACAGAACACCTAAAAGTATGTCAAATTATATATTAGAATGGACAGGACATACCTTTTTGGCAGAGTCCCATTAAATGGTAGTTTTCCAGCAACTTATGATTTTCAGTAGTAAAACTGAGGTGATTCAAATATTACAAAAGGACATAATAGGAATCATATGCAGCCTGCTAGTTGCCTATCTTAATATTTGGAAAGGAGTAAGCATATTTATGTACGTGTATAAGTTTGTGTACATATACAACACACTGTATAATTTCACATCTATTACTAGTAAGCTGTATTTAACAAGCATTACACCCAGTAATGAAATTTGACAAACTTATGGTGTGAGGGAAGAAATAGTCTCAAACAAGTTTTGCTGCATTGCTATACAATTACAGTATGCAAATTAAGTGGAATCATATCATATGCCAACAGATGAGTCATGTCTGGTATATTAATACTCCAAGGAAAGTAATTGCATATAACTGGATTCATCATGGAGAAGCTTTTCTTGAGGACCCCAATTTAAAGGGCTGAGGAGTAGGAGCGAGAATTAAGTCCAATAAATTTACTTTCACTACCAGCATCTTATTATCAGAAAAATTGGCAAACAGAGATGAAATGATGGAAATCTTGCTCAGACAGACCACAAACTATAGTAAAGAACAGCTAAATCCACATCTTGTACTTTTTGTACCAAGAAATACATAACATGCCACTAAGGAACACACTATCCTGTATGTGCTCTCAAAATATACATGCAAGAAACATACAAAGCAGTGCAGATTTTTGAATATTTCAGTAAAATTCCACCAAAAGGTTGGGGTGGAACAAAGAGAGAGGGAATAAAAATCATCTCTCTTATGGGAATTGGAGTATCACTGTAACCAATTCCAATCTTCCATTGTCTCACTTGAGAAATTTAGATTACCTGGACAAATCTAACAAAAATTTACAACAATCATAGATGCTTAAGTTTATGATGAGTCTAAGCCAGCATTTCTAAAAACTACTAATTTGGGGGAAGCCTGGGTTTGTCCTGAAATCTTTATTTATTTGGCCAGAACAAATTTTCAGTCATGAAACTACCGGTTGAAGGCAAATGGATGGAGGCTCGGAAGTTACAGGAATGCAAAATAAATCAGGAAAAGAATTGAGTAACGCATTTATTTATCAAGTAGTGATGTCTTAACTTTTCAACTGATAAATTCTCTTTTTTACATGTGGGTACAGCACAATATCCCCCACCCTACAAGACTCTGTGAGGGGCAGAACAGACAGCTGCTATTACTGAATATCCCAGATCAAAGCAAGGAACATTTTTTGAGATCTGGGAGCTAATGGGGCAAAGCACCCAGTTCTAGTTATCCCTGGTGCGAAGGTAAACCTTCCAGCTTTTATCCAAAACTAGAAAGAATGCAATTCAGCAACTGTAGTCATTTTTTATATTGTTGGATAAGAAAGAAAGCAAGTACTGCAGAAATATAAGTGTGTACAGTATGTGATAATGAAAGACACAAAATATGAGTTTTGACAAAATATATAAGTGGCATGTCTCTATGTGGGTGCACCCTCCATCCCAACCATATCAATAGAATTTTTTTCCAAAACAAAAGACAGCATAATCTTTATATCTCTCCTTTTTACATATTTTGTCTTTTTGTTAAAAAAATGGGGCTGCATTTGTTATCCTTTCCTAACAAGTTTCCAGAGTCACAAGGAGCCTCATAAAACTTTTTCAGACTAACAAATTGTATTGTTGCCTTCCCCCTCTCCCCCCAACTTCTGAACCCAGTTCAAATTCTACATCAGTCTAGTCATTCCATTGAATTGATGAAATTAGCTGTAGCTGTGAAAGCATAAGCCTTTTAATACAATTTGTTAGTTTGAAAAAGGAGACATGCAAGGGTGACTTTATGAAAAGTGGCAAGTAATGACCAGACCCAGCCACTAGACTGAAACAATTTCAAATTGCACCATGTCAGTCATTACAGGTTAGTCCTCGACTTACAACAGTTCATTTACAGATTGTTCCAAGTTACAAAGGCACTAAAAATGTGACTGATTACCATTTTTCACAGTTACGACCTTTGCAGTATCCCCATTATCATATGATCAAAATTCAGATACTTGGCAACTGGCTCATATTTATGACTGTTGCTGTGTCCCATTGTCATGTGAGGGGCAGAACAGACATTGCAACCTTCTGACAAGCAAAGTCAATAGGGAAGCCTCTTTACAACTGGGTTACTATCAACTGCAGTGGTTCACTTAACAACTGTGACAAGAAAGGTTGTAAAATGGGGCAAAACTCAGTTAACAAATGTCTCACTTAACAACAGAAATGTTGTGCTCAAATGTGATTATAAGCCGAGGAATACCTGTACCAGCGGGCAAGCTATTCACATTTATGATGCAGGTACATTCATTAGCTCTATATCAAATTCGAATTCAATAAAGTGAGCCAGTGGATTAAAGTTACAACTAGGATTGAGGAGACCCAGATTCAAGTCATCCTGCCACATGGCAAATCTTTTAGTGACTTTGGATCAAGATGGGATATAAACCTAATAAATAAATGAGAGTCTAGTGATATTAGAAAACAAAGAATGGCTGGCTATTCAGATACCTTGATACTTTTAAAAGATGCTTTACCTCATAATTCTTTCCTTATGCTGATTTTTTTAATGTTATATGCACTGGAAGCATCAAAACTGATAAGCTAGAATCATTCTTCCTTGCTTCTAATATTCCTATGAGTTAGAACCACTCTAGTTTATTCAATGGATGTATCTGCATAATTTTGCTAAAGATGTTGCCTGAATGGGAACTAGAACACACAACTCTTCTATTACAAGCATTTTTTCCTGGACAGATCCCCTCCTTGAGAAGCCATGTTGTATGTGCATGGCTGAGTGAAAGCCAAATTTGCTGATGAAGTTTATTAAATAAAATGGAGAATGGAGAATATCATCACACTGATGATATTTGGTCTGTCATACCAAGTCACCTTGTGAACTTTCTTGGCTAAGGATACACTTTACCAGGGGTCTTCTCAATCCTAACACAGGCCCTAAACACTCAAATTACAAAAGTTGTAGACCAAAAGGGGGGGGGGGCTGTAATAAATAGTTGTAGCGCATTCTCTTTTTCACAGAAAAAAAAGATTTCCTACTAAGTTGACTATGTTAGTGAGCTTACAATAAAAGAATGGTCATGGAAGAAGCTTCATTTTTGCCCTACGCCTCTCTTGGTATACCATAGTGCTAAGCTCAAGGAAGCAGCAGCAGCAGCAGCAGCAGCAGCAGCAGAATGAATTATAGTTGGGATTTTGGATAGTAAGTCCAATAGGTTGATTGATGCAGAAATCAACTTGATTCTTGTCTAATAAGGTGTGAAAGTCACAACACCCTCAGAATATATTAGAAATACTAGGTATTAACTTGTTTGATTTTTATGTCTTTTATTGAAGGTAAAGATAACACTTTGGTAGTGGGGAGGGGGGGGTGAGTATGGCTTTTATCAGTTCCATTTTTCAGGATTACACATGGTTTTTCTTCCTGAATGACAGAATCTCTTAATCAGTTGAACATCTTCAGTCCTAAGCCTGCTTTTGGCAGGGAAAACTTTTGTCATGCATGGCATGGGAGACTGATGCCTGTTTCCAGTTTCAGCTTGTTAGATTAAATCCAAAGATACCTTAAAGTTGCAAGCACTCTTGTCATAGTTTAAGTAAATCCAAAGTTTTTCTTCGTCACTCTCTGGAAAAGGTGGAAAAATAACAACACATTTGTACAATAATTTGTATGCAATAGGTTTATGAACCAAAGTGCAACTCTTACAAATACATTACAAATAAAACCTCTGTGTACAGGTAGTCCTCAAATTATGAGCCATCCTTGAACTTAAAATTTCTGTTGCTAAGTGAGACATTTGTTAAGTGAATTTTGTCCCATTTTACAATCTTCCTTGCCATAGTTGTTATGTGAGTCACTGCAGTTGATAACTAACACGGTTGTTAAGTGAATCTGGTTTCCCATTGACTCTGCTTTTGGGAAGGTCACAAAAGAGGATTGCATGACTCTGGGACACCGCAATCTTTATAAATACATGTCGGGTGTCAAACATCCAAATTTTGATTATATGATCATAGAGATACCGCAAGTATAGTAAGTGTGGAAAAACTGTCATAAATCACTATTTCAGTGCTGTTATAACTTCGAATGGTCACTAAATGAACTGCTGTACGTTGAGGACCACCTGTATATAATGTATCTTTTAATATGAATGGAGTACCAGAATGTTGTTGTTTAGTTGCTAAGACGTGTCAAGTCTTTGTGACCCTATGAGGCATACCAGGCCAGAACACCCTGTCCTCCTCTGTCTCCCAGAGTTTGCCCAAATTCATGTTCATTTTGTCAATGACACTATCTAGTCACCTCATTCTCTGCTTTCCCCTTCTCTTTTTGCCTTCAATCTTTCACAACATCAGGATCATTTTTCAATGATCCTGAGTGGCTTATTGGATCCACTCATCCTTATCAGTTGGTCCCCATTCTGGCACTCATCCTGAGTACCAGAATGGGGACCAATTAAGCAGCAATTAAAATTAAAAAGCCTTTATTGTACATTTTAGGAAAAATGTCCCTCAGTTAAAATAATCCAAACTATATATATAATTTTCATTCACTGTGCAGTGAATGTAGAATGTAAAAGAAACATGAATGTGAAAGAAGCTCATAAGTAAACCTTGTTAACAGCAGATAATAATTAATATAAGTTGTCAATACTTCATTTTATTAGTTGGACATTTTTTAGATACGCAAATCAGAAAGCCAGACAATTGATTGGAAAAATGCTTTGTTAAATCAAAGCAGACCTAGAGCAATAATATCTTATATTTTCATGCAGTTAACCCAGTGTTACCCAATTTAATGCTTTTCAGATGTGTTGGACACCAACTTCCCTAATTCCCAGCATTACTGTAGCATTATGGGAACTGAAGAGCTATACAGCTAAGAGTCACAATATTTCAGAAGGCTGAGTTAACCAAATGAATCAGGCAACAGTTTAGATTTGAATTGAGCCACAGTCCACTGGCAGCACAGCAAAACCTTTCCAATGCATTACAAATGTGATTTGATCATATTAATACAAATCCCCATGAAGAGTTCATACTTGAAGAGCACCACTTCAGGCCCACACATCCTTCTATGTAAAAATACGTAGAAAGCACACATAGAAAGACTGGTGTTCCAAATCCATTTTTTTCTTTATGCGTAAGGATACAAAAGCCAAGATATAAGCCAATCATTTCTATGAAAGTGAAGAAGCATATACATAAAAACCAAAGGAATGGATACATCCAACAGCAGAGCAAAGAAAAGAGCATGAACTGATGGGCCACAGCTAAGAATGTTATTTGAAACATTTGTGCAAATCTAGACTGTTATTTACCACATAGCACTCCACTATGAGGAAGACGCAAGGCAGACCCAAAAGAAGATAGAGACAACATCAAAGACACAATGCAACATCAATTAACAATGGTTGAGGCTGCCAGAACAGCCAGAGCCAGAACTTTGCATCTTGCTCAACACCAGAAGCGGTAAAAGAGGAAGCGAAGAAGGCTTCACCACTTTTTAAGATACATAGTATCTATGTTGTCTGTAAAATGATACAAAGATTCTTAACACATACTAGGAAATCAGAGGGTGTTAAATTTTCTCCAGTGCTGTATTTTTCTCTGTGCAGAAATGACTGAGATCACTAAATTACAGGGGTGTGCAAAACATTTTGTTTTGAATCATTTCAAGTGCAAACCTCCCCAAACCCCTGCGTCTCCAACAGGCTGTTTTCACCTTTCTAGAAATGTTTTGAACATGAAACGAAGTCTAGATATGTAAATGCCAAGAGCTACACATATCAGCGTGTTATGAGCAACTCTTACAACCCTTTAACTACAGTTACTTCCTCAGACAGTGCAGCTACTTGGGACAACCACAGGCAAAAGCAGAATAAAATATCAAACTACCAAAATAAGAAGTGTCCCCAATCCTTTGTATCATCAGTATCTTTGAGTTTATTGATCAATTTATTGATTAGTTGGTTGATCACAATTGTTCAACCAATCATGGTCCAGAGTTTTCCTATCTGCTGTAGCAAAAGGCTCATACAACTCATTCATTGCAATTTCAATATGTATAATAAATGAATTTTTTGTTCCATGAGGGGCTTTATTATCACGTGATACTGGAACAAAATTAGAGAGAAGTCCTGTTTCTTATTTATATTTCCCATCAATGTTCAATTACAAACTTGTCAATAAGGTATTCAAATTAATAATTCAATGCACAGCATTTTTTCACTAAAGTATATGTAATACATTACATGAGCCAATCTAATGTAACAGGTAGCATCCTCATTAAAAAGAAGAAAACTTGGCTTCATCTATAATCTATGCATATGTAATTATAGATGCAGTAATGAAAAGGTGAAGCTGACATCCATAAAATATGTGCCAAAAAAAATTTGACCTGCAACCTTTTGGAAGGAAACATATAAACAAGCATAGTATAGCCAAGTCTTACTCACTTGGAATTGCCACAGGCTAATAAATATAAGGAAAAAACTCTCTCTCCAAAGCATGTAATTTTAACACAGTTGGGTGAGAATGGTTGATTTCAAAAGCAGTTTTTTTTTCCTTTCTGCTGTCTGGTACACACAATATTTACAGTATATTAAAAAGTCAAGTTAGTTGCCTATTATGGGGCTTCCTTCTTGTTCTAACGAGATACAAATAACCAAGATCATGTTAAGGGATATAGTTCTCAATTGATCTTTTCAAAGGAGCCTCAAGTGCAAATTGTTCTATTATTTATTTGAAAGAATTAAATCCTGGAGGTGCAACAAGATAAGACTAAATGACCAAAGTTTTCATTATTACCTATTCAGAACTCAGTTTTGGTCACAAAAAATACATATTGTAATAGATTAACTGGAATATATAAATCAAATCTCCTGTCTCTTACATCAACTTATTTCTACATTTTATTATATTTTAGGAATATTTAACCAATTCAAATCCACTGAGAAAATATTGGCCCCTTATACACTTCACCCTTCCTAGTTTCATAAGAAACGTAAATGACTTCTATTCCTCAGTTTAAATGTAAGGAATATAAATAAATATAAATCTATATTCCTTATGAAACTAATCCATAAAATTTAGTCCAGGACATTAATAACATATCATTAGCAGTAAGTAAATAACTGAGTGCTTTTTAATAATCTTGCAATTCACACACTCCTAAAATCTTTCTTTTTTATTCATAATTTGCCGAAGGACAGCAAAAAATGGCTGAGTGCAACAGCTATCTCAGAAAGAGATGATAGAATGATCATATTTTATTACCGCACATTTCTATTTGAAGCAGAGTTTAATCTGGAATAATATGTAACTATTTACTTACAGTCCCAAACCAATAAAACACATAAAAAAGAATTTAAAAATTACCTTGAAGTAATTAGGATGATCAAGTGTGAAATAACAAAAAATGGAGGAATCTACATAAAATATATTGCTAAGAAAATTAGGCAGACAGAAAGTTATAAAATGAAAATTCTCAGTTGTATAAACCAGAACAGATGAATATCTAATATTTCAAACTATTTTAAATTATTTAATTATTTATTATTCATTTATTATTTAATTCATTTTTAAATGTATATAATGTTGTGTTGATTCACTTTGTCTTTTGTATCGCACTGTTTTATCGAAGGCTGTGAACCGCCCTGAGTCCTTCGGGAGTAGGGCGGTATACAAATAAAATTTTACTTACTTACTTACTTGCTCAAACAATAATGAAGCAATCCACAGCTATCTGATAAAAAGTGTCTATAGCCAGGAGAAATGTATATTTTCTGTTTTAAGCATTTAAAGTATTGCAAGCATCCAACAACATAAAACTCATTTTGAAAAGGTTCAAAAAGTAAAGGCAAGGAAGGTGGAACAGTAACAGAGAACATTTTATGTGTGTTTTCCAAAGTCCACCAAATATATTTTTGGAATCTCTGAATACTCTGAAATAACTTTTGCTTGGAACTAATCTGTAGCCATGAATGCATCATAAAAGAACTTCTCACCCAATTTCCAACAAGTTTACGTTTTCCTATAATGTTCAACTAACAATTATTAAACTCATTAGCAATTTAGGAGTAATTCAGACTAACAATCACATTCAGGTATAGATTAGTATGAAGAACAAATCTGCTCTCTGTTCTTTGTATACAAACCAACCTCATAGACTTGACAAGATTAATTAATGTATTATGCAAAACACTTTAAAAGATAACTTACTGCTTGTCAGGTGACTTGGTGAGGTATGTTGCCCATTGGGTGTGCTTGAAGTAAGGTCAATCGCCACATCAGAGTGTTCCCTTTCAGGTGAAAGGTCATGGTCACCTATTATATTTTTAAAAAGTGTCAGTTTTTATTTAGAAAAACTGTTATTTGCACCCAAGACAAAACTGTTTCTGGTAATTCTGCTCCCAAGGTTATTAGATTCTTCCATTCATTAAAGGCTAGGGTGTAGGTTGCAACTGCTTACAAGGTATGGCAAAAAGGTCTGTTTATTGGCTTGCTCAACAGTAACAACACTGGGTTAATATTATGGTCTTGGGACAAGGCCAAATAAATGTCCACACCCCTTCAATTTCACACTCAGTTCCTTTGCATACAGTGTATGGTTTGTTTGTTTATTTATTTATTAAAAAACACAAAGAGGGAAAGATTATGTTCCATATAGGCTGCCTATCACCTGTCTTTCAAGACATCTATACAGTGCCACTGAAATGACCAAACCAACAAAAAATAAAATATGATAATAAAGAATTATCATCATCTCTCAATAAGGCAGAAGTCCAAACAATGACAAGAAAATTAAACTGATACTTACAGGGCAGGTATCCATCAGTAGCTTCCACTTCCATAATCAAAGTGCAGTGCTATAAAATAAAAAGTACACTGTCAAAGATGTCCTCACTCTGTCAACTCTTGAAAGATCTAGGTTTCTTACTAAACTCGTCTTTTTGTCATTGCTAATCAAACCAGTGTTTGTGTAGCAGAAGGCTTTCTGCCTGAAATCTTTCTGAAAGCACCCAATGATCAGAATAGGTTAATTTACTTTTTTCCAAAAATGAACCCTGTGGAGGAGGTGAGGGGGAATCACACACTAAAATAATTACTAACCAGTTTCTAAATAAATCCTATTTAGGTCAGGTATGTGTTAACTGGCTTTCCAGTGACTTAACAATCAACAGCTACTTCTACTCAAAGGCAGGAGCGTATTTGTTAATAAATCCAACAGAGAATCTGAGTATCTTAAGTAGAAATTTTTGGACTGATTTTTAAGTACTGTCAAATGTCAGTGCTACAAAGTTTCTTATCATTATGGCTCTTCTATGGTGTGAACAAAAAATGCTGAACAAAAAAATGGTAAATGTGTGCTTCCATGACACTGATATAACATTTTTGCATAGGAACCAGTTTATTCTAGCTTAAATTTACAACTCTGGAGCAATTTTTAAAATAGTTCCAGATTGCATGCATTACTGCAGTCTCAAAAGTTTCCTGAAGCACTTTGCTAGCTATTACTATCTAGAAATCAAATAACCATATTAGATGACACTCAAGTCCTTTACTATATGAATAAAAATGAAATAAAATAGAAAGGTAAATAATCAACATTTTAAAGTGAATTTTAAAAGGAAAAAAAACCATGCCCCGCAAAGAATTGCATTTTCCCTTCCTAGTTTCCCAGCTCCCTTTTGCCTTTAGTTTCAAAACTCTTATTACATCAAGCAGTTAAATTATTCACAATGAACCATTTCTGTATTGATTGCCAAGTATATTTAGCCCCAGCTCCTGGAATTTCTCCATTACTTACTGGAAAACAGGCAGCTCCATTTCTTGTCTCCTAAACCACTTCCCTTTACCTCATCCCCCTCCTTAAGAAAGAAAGACTTCTCTGCTGCGTTCCTTTCTCTTTGGCATACAACATATCAAATTCCCAAGATACTCAGTATAATGCTTAGATTTCATCGGGCAACGCTGCCATCGTGTTGATGTTTACATGGCTTTAAGAATAATACTTGAGAACTAAATGTTTTAGCATAAGAGCAATTCCCTCATGCCTTTCCAAAATTACCTTATCTTCCACCTTCAGCAGGTAACATACACGGCAACAAGGGGAAAAAGTTCCTAAAGCCCACGGGGGAGGAGAGAAATACTATCCCAGCCAATGAGATGGATAGAAAAGTAAGAAGGGGGGGAGAGAAAGAAAGAAAAGTTCTATGATTTTAAAAAAAGTGTGTTCACCATTTCCAAATTCTGATGGCAGCTTCTACCCCTCCTCCCAGCCAAGAACGAAGAGAAAGACGGAATTACAATACCCTGGAACTACAGCGAAGTGGGGGCGCCTTTGAAATAAGTTAGATTCCTCTTTTTTTTCTCCCTCCTCCAGGGTTCAAGGGAAGATGAAGAAAACTTACAGGTAGATCATTCAGAACAAGCGGATCGGAAAGGAAACAAAGCAAAAATGAAGAAGGAAGCTTCTTCTCTCTCCTCCTCCCTCCTTTCAGGATGGGCTTGTTGGGAATGGCACGTACTTTCAGGAAAGATGAAGAACAAAAAAAGGGAGAGAGAGGTCAGCCAAAGCTACAGCAGTGCGATTAACCAGACGAGAGAAAACTTGATCCACCGGTTCCTTAAGAGGGAAGGGGGGGAAATCTTGGAGGAAAGAAGAAAAAGGAGACGCGGGG
>JANHGD010002282.1:67290-78883 GCA_027560375.1 Imantodes cenchoa
GCCCACCCCATTTTTTGCAAAAAAAATGGGCAAAAAATGGCTTGTTTTTCATAAAAACAGAGGCATTTTTGCCTTCCCCCAGTAATGTTTTTCAAGAATAGTTTTGATTAAGTAAGAAAAAAACAGTATTTTTAGTGTTTCCCAGGAAAGCGTTTATTTATTCCAATTACCACCGTTTGCCTGTCAGATCATTTGTTCTTCTTAGCTCTCTTGTGATGTCACCTGAAAGCCATCCCATTTGTGTTTCCTGGAGTCAGCTTCCATCGTCGTCTCAGGTTCAGGCCCAAGTTAGGCCGCAATTCCCTCTCCTGATCCATGAATCCCTCAAGTGATTAATTCAGGAGGATCACAAAGACATACAGTTGGGAAATTGGATAGAAGCAACAACATTTAAGCAAAACGCTTACTCAGAATAAGGGCAGGGTCTTGTTTCAGAAAAAATGATTTATTCCTCTGAAGCTCCCTTCCCTCCCTACCACTGTTCCCTCTAAGCTGAGAGGCTGCACGGCCATGCAGGTAAGAAGGGAATGGCGCACAGCAGTTTCCAACTGCTGCGCGCCGTTTTCTAATCGCAGACGCTGTGCACCTGCGCGCCTGTGCACATGATTAGGGAACAGCGTGCAGCACTTTCCAATTGCCGCGTGCCGTTTTCAGAACTTACAGGGATTGTTGGCAGCCAAGCTTCTATCTTTGGAAACACATTGTTGTAGAGCTATGGCGTACTTACAGGTTGAGCCTGGGCAACTATATACTTTTATAGCTTTTCTTTGGTTTAATGTGCTAAGTTAACGTTGCCTTTATGTATGCACTCCCTTCTATGCTATCCAAAGTCATGGATAGAGGAAGTCATGCATACATATTGTAAAATAATAGAAGTACAGATGACTGCAAGCAAGACAGATTAGGCTTATGTATGAACACATGGGAAATTTACATGCACAGGAAAGAGACTTTCAGTTTCATTTAAATCTACAGAAACAATGGATTTGCAAAAGATTTCATATTTGGTAATGAAAGAATCCTTCTTTCCTTTCTTCCCTTTTAAAAACTATGATTCAATTAGGCCCAGATTGCTTGACTATCACTTCAAATGCAGCAGCCATCCTGTACCTGATTGGAAAACTACCAGGCAGTACATTCAAAGTAAATCTGATCAGGCAGACTAACTGCTTCAGTCTTCTATTTAAATGGAAGTAACAGGAATGGCAACTGACCAATAATAAGCAAGGAAGCTGTGTTACAAAAGTAGAGATGTTCTTGGGTGCAACAGAACTTTTTTTTTTTTGAAAAAAAAATCTGCATATTTGTAGATTAGTGTTATAGACAAGTCACCTGCTTTCCAATCATGTTGGACCAAATGGTGTTTTTCTAAGAGAGCTGCTTCATATGCAGAATTCACTGAAACTGAAATGTTGATGCTAAAAAAGGAAACTACAATGTGCAAAGCAAAATGTTAGTCTATTTTGTATTAATAGAACAACAATATACACTGAAAATCCTCTTTGTGCCCTGGACAAAAAAAATGAACTTTTCTATTCTAGGATATTTTGCTTTTAAACCATACTTAATTGTGGACCCTTCTCAGTGCCACAATTAAGATTTTTTTTTTCAGAAGCTGATAAAACATGCCTTCCTATAGCCAAACCAAATTGAGTATGCAGTCAGAAATAAAACTGTCAGGGTCATAATGCCTTCCTACAAATGTCTATCCCTTTGAAGATTGATACTAATCCAAATTAAATGTTCAAGATTTGAATAGAAATTACTTAAGTTTGCACCTGAAGATAAACTCATTCAATTTGAGCCATTCTGAATTTTAAAATTTGATTTAAAAAAAAAATCATCTATAGCCAGTATCAAAAGGCTTACTTCTTAATATTTTAATGAATAGGATGGAAATTACAGAGTTAAAAAAAACCTTTTAATGGACATTAAACCTGCAATATTTTAACTGAATATCTTCAAGAATTTCAATGCAACATGCATGCATGTATTTTCTATTAGAAAAGAATGTATGTAGATTAGAGTTGCAATGTCAAGTTCTTGGTGCTTTCCAAGCTTGGTTGTTTACATTCAGACCAATAGTGGGTTTCAATTACCTTCACTACTGGTTTGCTATTGGGAGTGTGCGTGTGCGCGTGAGGTACTTCTGCGCAGAGATGGTAGCAACCCAGCACTGATTCAGACATTTCATTACCCAACTCAGCAACATCATCAGTGTACACTGGTTATACTGTATTACCTAGCTGGGTAATTAGGTGTTTGCTTGATAACAAATTCAGGGAGCAGCAAAGAAAGGATCAGCATGGTAGACTTTGAACCACGTAGCAAAATGTTTATAGAAATTCTGTGCTAAAAAAACATAGTGCTCACTTTAACTATAAAATGTTTTTAAAATAAATACTATAAAAAGTGTTTACTTTTAAATTTCCTTTTCTGGAATGCCAGACTTGGCAAGAACATTGAAGATTGCCAAGTGACTTATGGAATATGGTAGTTCTGTTCCCTTGATCACTGAGGTTTGTTGGGCATCCGGAGAGTTAGCATAAACAGGTGGGAAGTTTGCTGTTTCCTGGGAAAACCATATCATTCCTGGTTTTAGTGTGTGATGCTGCCCAGTATACATTGGCAAAACATGATGCCTTCTGGGTAGGACTCACTTATAAAAGGGGTGATGGCTGTGAATACTCTATGCTTGTTACTTAGCAATAAGAGAAGAAGCAGGCTGGCACAGTAAGATCCAATGCTACAGTGAGAGGAGATTATAAAGAAAGGTTACAGAATAGGTGGAATTTATAGCCCTTTTCACCTCTTTGCTTAGGAACTGTAAATGTGGGCCAGTACCTGTTAAACGTTTGACTGACAGTCATTAATTCCTCTGTACAAAGGTTTTGCAGAGCCATGCAAAATTTAAAAGTAACATTTGATTCAAGAGTTTCTACTAAACTGGTCAGCCCTGAGTCCTTTATTCAGAGGGCTGACAGCTGAGTTTAATTCCCAGTTATATGAACAAGCCAAATATAACTGACAGAAAAAGAGTTAATTTGGCCAGTCATATTAAAGAGGTGAAAGCTAAGAAGATGAATGAAGCCCAAGGCATTGTTAGCTTTGCCACAGTAGATGTGCAGAATTACACTTCTGGTGACAGACCATTCTTTGGGGAATGGAGAAAATCTTATTTCTGTCAATTTTTATTTTTTACATTTTGCTTACCTAGGCAACCCTTGATTATGTTTCTCCATCCCAATTATTGACTTTGCTAAAAGTGAAGTTGATTGTGGCCAGTGATAAAACTGTTCAACGTTTTTATACCTTTTCCATGATTACAATATCATTGTATAGAATACCATAGCTACAATCTTAGCAAAGGCAAAACTCTAGAACCCAAGAAAAACCAATTGGCAAAAATAGAAAAAAAGGACTGTTTCTAACATGAACAATTAATCCTTGAAGTTCTTGGTCCAAAAGGTAAGCTTGTATGATTAAAAAAAAAAAAGATTAGGCAAATTTATGAAGACTTTCAATGGTTCTTCTTTACTTCCTCTTTTATCGCTTTGGGTGTCAAAGGACATACAAAGTTCTGATTTTGCTCTTCTGGTGGCCTCAATCACTATAGTGATTGTCTGTTCATTTTCTCTGACTTCTCCTCTTTTTGTATATGGCAGCCCAGGTCTGTCAAACTGGTGGACCAGATGTGTCATGCGTAGGCCACACCCACCCCAGCAAAACACATCACAATACGTTACAATATGTCATATGATGCGATCGAGTTTGACACCCTTGGTATATGCCTTGTATAGTATGGAATCTCAAGACATACTCTTTCAATGGTTCTAACTTTATAAATAACAGTTGCCTTTAATATCAACTGCTAAGAAACAACAATGAGTTGTGGGAGTCCTACAAGCAACTATAATAGCTGCTTATAGGTACTGGGTTATCTGCCAGATGTCTAGAACCAGCCCCCTGGTTAGTAATATTCTGAGGAATCTTAAAATGTTATAAGAAGTCTGCAATTCTTACAAGATTTCTGTAGGGAAAAACAGTTGCCACCACTGAGTTAAAATTCCAGAGATGGTTATTAACTTATAACTATGAGAAATAGGTTGCTAGACCAGAAGACCAGATAGCTTCAGATAAAGGGAATATTTCTTTAATAAGAGT
Source organism: Imantodes cenchoa (assembly GCA_027560375.1). NCBI lineage: Eukaryota > Metazoa > Chordata > Lepidosauria > Squamata > Dipsadidae > Imantodes > Imantodes cenchoa. The sequence goes on from JANHGD010002282.1 coordinate 71,455, forward strand.
GTTATTTTTTAATTGGGGGTAAAGGTTTAATTTTCCAACGTATCAACATCCTAAATTACTGTCAGGTTGCTTTTGTTTGCTTTTGTTAAAGTATGGGTCTTTTCTTGCATGAACTAGCAAATCTGCCATACTAATGAGGAGTAATAAATGTTTCTGAATTTATGGGCAAACAATTTTGCTTGCTGTGCTGTGGCATTCAACTAATTTATAACTTTATGTTGAATAATAAAATAAAATACAAATGATATTTTCTGAGGCTTTTAAAAATGATCATTGGAAGTTTGATTTTCAGAATTGTGTTGGTGTAAAAGTCTTTCTCAACACGAAGACTTGCATTCTGTTTGATAATTATGAGACCTCTGGAGAACTTCAGGTTGGGAAAGACTAATGCAGAGCCTAATGTATTCTTCAGGATGCAAATCCTTCTTAGGCAAAATGGCTATTGAGCATTGTTCTATGTATTTAGGATGCAGGTGGAGTATAATATCTAGCTTCTTTTCTATTTCCAGACATAAAGTATTAGTTCTTCAAATGTGAACAATTGGGCAAATTGCATAATTAAATGCAGTCTTGTGTTGATGTGCAATTGTTCAAAACTATTTCCAGCAGGAATTGGATCTTGTGTTATTACTTTCATTAATAAAACATGGCATTAATGCATTGAATTCCAATGGTCCCAGGGCATCAGACATTTTCCCTTTTGGTTCATGTTCTCACTTTGTTTTCACAAAACCCCTTTGAGGCAGGTTAGTCAGGGAGATTATGATTACTCTCTTTTATGTAACTGAGCATTGTGGCTAACTGAAGATTGGGATATTGGTTTTGTTGATCCAAGTGCAGAATTCAAGCAGCAAATGAGCTGATTATACTGTACATTATTTGCAATAATGAGAGAGAGAAGAGGAAAGAATTATAAGCCAACCTCAAGGCAGTACAGTATAATATACTAATATAAAATATGATCCCAAAAAGGAATGCAGAGTTCTCCACCAAATATATTGTGATTTGCATAACTTATTTTGTTCTTTTCTGGATTGCAAAAACCAGTATGTAGGATGACATTGAAACATGCAATAAGAGTCTGGGTATAATCATTAAGCTTCTCATATTTTTTTTAAAAAACATGGCCAGTGAGCAATCAAATCCTTATTACAGTCAGAGACCAGCATAAGGAGAACAGAACACAGGCACCAATTTTTTAAAAAGCTAAAAGATATAAAAATGAAAGTTTATCAAGATTAAAAAGCACTAAAATACATTTAAACAAAGAAAGTTATGTTTACATATATATTTCTATATGTAAGAAAAGTCTAAAAGTCTCTAGAGAAAAATAAAAACATTAAATTAATGCAGGGGAACATAAAAATTAATATATGTGTTCTGCTCCAGTAGCTAGTTGTACCTGACACAAACTGACCACAACAATATGGCTAACTAAATCTATCAGAATACCAAACACTCTTAACTAACAAATTAAATGCTACTGAAGGCTGTCTTAAGACACAGGTCATCAACTGACAGGTTTCAAGTGCTGCTGTGCAGAATATTATAGTGTAGGATGATTAATGCTGCAAGCAGTAGGGAATATAGAATTGATCTCTGCACTCTGGATGTTTATGCAGCAATGGTATGAGGCTAGTACAAATGGCTCCATAATGTAAGCACTGGAGAAACCCATGTTGTTTCTTTGTGTCCACAGAGACAGTATCTGTTGGGTTCACTGGTAATAAAGGTTGACGATCTGCTAGGTCCACAGCCTGTGTCCATCATTCACTGAATGTATCCCATGTTGAGTGGAAGGCCTGGAAAGTAGGCCAAGAATTTTAGTTGCCACTGTCTTTTTCCATGTGAATTCAAAATCATCATTATTAATTAATGAGGTGAGGCCAAGGGAAAAAAGGATACTTTGAGCTAATAGTTGAGTATGGTCACCCACACATTAATCTCCCCTTTCATGATACCTGCCTCTACTGTAGACTCAGGGTGGCATGACAGATACATTTTGAGACTTAAACAGCCAATCTTAGAAATCTGGATTGAACAAGTTCTAACAGTGCAAAGTTGGAAAACCTGGGCACATAAACAAGTCATGCTACTGGCTCTATATTTCAAACTTCTTAATTGTCCATCTTCCTTATAGATGGGCACTGGTCAGTCCCTTTGAATAGTTTGAGTATATAGGTATATATGATGGCAATCTTGGTCTTGAGGAATTTGAGGATGGTAGTTTAATTCCTCTGTGCATTTTCAGCAACGTAGTGTCCATGGTTTCCTGCTGTTAGTAGAAAGACCATTCCCTGGTATTTGTAGCAGGAGTAATTTCTCCAGGCTAGTGAATTAGTTGTATTGCTGTTTATATTTGATAGATTTAGTTCTGTTCTATCAGGTCAACAACCATTGAAGCATGACATTAAACAAATTCCAGTGCCAACCAGATGAGGACAGAGGTGTCTGTGATTGATAAATTTAAGACCTGAATTCAACTCCCAGAATTCCCCAGCCATCTATGCTAACTGGGAAATTCTGGGAGTTGAAGCCCATAGGTCTTGAAATTGCCAAGACTGGACACTCCCGTTTGAAGGTGAATGCACAGAGAGATTGTTCTTCTATAATTAGTATTTGGAGACTTTCTGCTCCTAATCTAGATGAAACATTAAACCTGATCCTTATCAAGACTCCGTAAAGTCATCCAATCCCTCTTTATGGCACTCCAATTCATTACCATCCCATGGTAATGAATTTTCAGGTTAATTACAAGCTTCTTAAAAAAGAAAGCTGGAACAGTATTGATAACAACTATGAAGTAGCCTGTGTTAACAATGTGGCCCCATGTTTTATTCATTTTGTTTCATATAATCAGTTCATACATAAGAAAAATATGTGTTGTCATATTAAGTTACATTTATTACCTTGGAACTAATTCTGTAAATCAGTATTATAACAGGATAAGTTTTCATTTTTCTTGGAGAAATTCAATATCTTCTCCTTAACGAGATGTTAAATCATTACATCCTTTATTCAATTTCAATGTGAAAGTTCTAAGATTAAAAAACACACATACGGACTACTAAACAGCCACAATATTTATTTATCAGTCTCCTTTGTGGTCCTTTCCTGATTTCTATAATATTAATTATTTTTCAGAAATCCTACTACATTAAATAATCACTTTTGTAAAGAAATAAAATTCATGCTATGTGGTGCTATCTTAATACAATGTAGCACACTTGCCCAGTACCACATTAATATATTTTACAGCATTCTACAAACGATTTTTTATTGCCCATAACCTGCGGGAAACTGCGTCATTGTGATCAATGGGAGTAAAAAAACCTTTTTCTTCCCATCTTCATTTTTGAGAGTACTCATCTTTCAAGAGTTGGTTATTTTCAGAACCAAAATCACTTCCCAGACAATAAAACAAATATCCCACTGCATTAAAAAAAGATCAAAGGGTTTGATTGTGTAAAAGAAACAAAAATCTCTCTCTCACACACACACACAGTCCTGGGCTTAGGAAAAAACACGGTTCTGATTAATAGTTTGATTAAACCATTAGCACTGTTGTAGAATAATATGTATCATTTGGCTTTCCTCAATAAGCAGTTATTTTTCTATACATTTATTTTAATATATAGTTTGTTAATATGATTCAGGTGAAATAAATAGGGAAAGACAAATCCTCGTTAGTTAAACTGGACCTATCTTCTATGTCTTCCTTAAGCATGGGTAAAAAAACTTCGAAAATGGTAATTTGTTTTGAGAATAAAAATGGACATTGTTAGAATCCCACACAGAAACCTATGACATGAAAATGACTCAGTATAACAAGCTAGACATTCCATCTTAAACTCTTTCATATCCTAGGGAAATAAAATTTATTCTATATAACAAGTCTGTATAAAAATATCTGATTTTAACCAAGGAAGCTTGGGTCTGAAATTTCCATAGCTAGGAAATACTGTTTGACGTTGAATATTCTCTAAACTTAGTTTAACTTACCTTGCAACTTTAATGTTTCAATACTCTGTGCTATTAATAAATGTAATACGCAAATGTAAGTTGTGTATTTAGACTCTTGATGGGGCACAAAACATTCAATACACATGTATCAAAATGTGTCAACTTGTCAGCTCGATTATTAGGTAAGAAGGTCCTTCTGCTTAAAAGCTAATTTAAGTCTTGTCATTTGTTTTTTGTAATTCCACACCACTGGCAACTCCTATGCGTATTCCAAATGAATGCACCAAAAGGACTGCAGAGATCTTTTTGATCAATTTCAATTGAAAACAAAGTGTTGATCAGGTAGCAGAGAGATAATGGCTTGACCAGCATTTGAAGGAAAGAAGATTTAAATTTCTTCTAGGAACTAGTAAGATAATGTCTCTCATTCTGTGCATGAAGGGGATTAACAAATAATTTCTTGGGAGGTTCAACAGTTAATTGGAAATTTGAAACTGATTTGTTTATGAGAAAGCAAAATATTACTTAATAACAATAGCAGATGAACTTCGAATTCCATTGATAGAATGCTGTATGCTAAGGATATTAGATATAAATACTGGGAACTATGACCAGTCATTCGCCATAGAAGTCTGTATATATTCAGACTGATAAAAACTTTCTGTAATAATACAATGACACTTTCCATTTCATGGATCAACATTGCTACAGACTCATCCTTACAAAGCATTTTGGAGAATGTAGACTAAGGGGTGGTGGTGGTTTATGGATTACAGTAGATTACAAAAAAGAGGGGGGGAATAATGGAATTCATGGAGTAATAAGGAGTAATGGCCTCATCTTTCTCAAAAAATGTAATTCTACTTCAACAGTGCAATCACATATTATACACTGTTTAAATAATCATATTGTATTCTCTTTTGTACAGAATAAACAAACAAACAAACAGCCCTGCTACTCAAACATCAGCTGCACTTAGAGTTGCTTGTACATAATTCTGGATTAAATTATTAATAAATATAATTTGGTCTGTGAAGTCAGAATTTGGACTGTATTGAAGGATAAAGGCCGAGAAGCATTTAATTTGTTTATTGAAATTCAAAGATGGATTCTGTTGACGTTGTTTTCATTTTGAAAAGTCATTCCAATACTTCCTTCACTGACACCAATCACATGATTCCATATATACGGATTTAGCAAAGCATAAGTTCTTACAGGTCTCATTGTTCCTCACTACTTTAATGTAATTCAGATAACTCTGAGTATTGTCACACAGAACTACTTGGAAAAATGAATATAGACAAAAAGAATACATTAGACAGGTGTTTGGGTAGATAGCTATAGTTGTTTTCTTACTTGTAAGTGCAGTGGTTATTACCACTGACATGTAATGTCAGACCTGCCACTACTTCAACCTCTACGTAGAAATTATCCTTGGCTCCACTTGTTGAGAAAGGCATAGTTTTATTAGAAGTCAAGTGTATCGCAGTAATGCATAGCCATTACTAATAATCATGTGCCAAAAGTCCTAAGGTTAATCTTCCCATCCCTTAGCTACCTCCCATCACCCACTCCATGTGACCAGCCAAGTTTAGGCAGGGCATTTTTGTAATGATCAGTCCATGTACAAGGAGGTATGCAGTCAGTAAGTGTAATGACCTTGAAAGAGCTTCTCAAAGAGATGCAGAATTTACTTTCATTTTCCGCTTTGCTTTCCTTCCTCCCCACAGTTCATGGCACCATATTGTAGCGAAGCACAAGCAATCATAAGGTGCCTTTCATGATAGTAGAACCCCAAATAGTTTGGTTATGCACAGATATATGGGTTAAACTTTTTTCTGGAATTAGTTGAAGAGTTTATTTTTCTGATTTATTTTTTTGTTTCTGTGTTATGTAAGAAACTGTCATAACATTGTCTGTGCCTAAGGCTCTTCTTCTTTTTCATTTTGAATTTGCTCAGATATTTTTTAAGAACCAAAAACACACTGAGAAGCTTGTATTTTATGAGCCCGACTTTGTTTCCCTACTAGATTTGCTGAGGCCCATTGGGGGAATACTATATATTTCCACAACTGAACAGCACAAAATATGAACAAGCAATACTAACACAATACTAACACACACTTTAGTTTATAGAACTCTCATTGTCACAATTCTTTTCAGACACTTAATTTGGGATTAAACTAACGGCAATGTGGGTAGCATTGCAATTGTTCAAATCTACTTCAAATACAGTATTTTCACTCATACAGAGATAGCATTACATGAGGACTTCCCTATGGTGAAGACCTGTATTTCTTAATCTTGACAACTTTAACCTTTAACATTTGGCATTCTAGTGGGTGGGAAATTTGGGGAGTTTATTATTATTTATTTATTTATTTATTTATTTATTTATTTATTTATTATTGTAATTTCTATGCCGCCCATTCGCGAGGGACTCGGGGCGGCTTACAAATATAAAAACATAAAAATACAATGCAATACATAAAACCATTAAAAGCCATAAATTTAAAAGGACAATATAATTTAACAATACCATGCACTCACACAAACATTCAGATGGAAAATCATTGGCCCCAGGCCTGACGCCAAAGCCAGGCTTTGACGGCTTTCCTGAAGGCTGGCAGGGTAGGGGTAGTCGAACCTCCAGGGGTAGTTGATTCCACAGGGCTGGGGCTGCAACAGAGAAGGACCTAGCCTGAGGGCCCACCAACCAGCATTGTTTGGTCGACGGGACCCGGAGCAGCCCAACTCTGTGCTATCAAACCGGGCAGAGGGAGGAATGTGGTAGAATGCGGTCCATGAGATAGCCTCGTCCTCAGTTGAAGTTTACCCATCCTGAAATTGTCAAGACTGAGAAATGCTGCTATAGACCTTGAATACTTCTGAATGGATTTTTAAAAAATAATTCCTGTTGCCATCATGAACAATATCCATTTACCTCAAATTGCATGGCTAAAGAACTTACAATACATGTAGAAGCAGAAATGCCATCAAGAATGTTGGTTGCAGACTGATCTTTAACTTGAATCTGTCTCATTTTTCATTGAAAGGTTCTTAACTGTGGTTAACCTATAGCGCTCTATCTCAGGAATATTTCTGAATTGTTAAGCATTTAAGGGGAATGAAGGCAGAGATATCAATATAAAACCTGTCTATTTTGCTGCTTATATTAGGGAAGTACTCTGGTTTTTCAACATAATTTTCTTTGAAGAATGATGGTTTTGTTAGCAGGTTTATAAATGCGCATTATTTTCCAGACACATTTCTCATAAATAAATATAATGGTTGCTGCTGTTCTTTAGAATTTTGCTAGAGAAATATAGACCCTCATGGATTTTGTATATTTCAACTGTCTGTCATAACAGAGCCCACATGGACAGAACTTACAAACATGTTCCCACAGAAATCAGTTACCGTATTTTTCTGAGTATACCCCCCAAAAGAGGGTGAAAACTTGGGT
>JANHGD010002285.1:20976-32237 GCA_027560375.1 Imantodes cenchoa
CCATCACTCTGCTAAACAAATAATTCCCTCACCACTGTCAAACTATTCACTAAGGCTGCATTACTATTACTGTTAGTTTTTCCCATTGTTCCTATCACCCATCTTCTCTCACTTATGACTGTATGACTGTAACTTCTTGTTTGTATCCTTACGACTTATATTAATATTGTTTCCTAAAATAAATGAGGCATTGTCCACATAGAGATTAGCTGCACAGGTTGAGAATGATAGATGTTGGAATCTGATACAGGTCAAACTTGTGGGGTACATGGGGGAAATTCCTGCTCCAAGTAAAGCAAGATAAGATTGATAAAGAGGACCTTTCCTGAAACCCCTGGAAGAATGACTCCATAAAAGCATCTATGTAAGTTCTCATGGTATCCATCACATGATGGGACCTGGAACAAGACGTGGCAACATGAAGTACTTCAGGAGGCCAATTCCTCCATGCTTTCTCCTTCACCCCATTCTTCATCTGCCCTGGCAATGGTCCTTCAGCATCCCATGTCCCCTGAGCACACTCCGGCTATTTTGGCTCTTCCTTTCTCTCCCTTTATGTTTTCCCTCTTCAGACATTTTAGGCACGTCCTCAAAACATCAGATACCCCAAAGATATCTCAGACCTCTTTCTTTGGTGTGGGAGCTTACAAGATTACCAGCGTGGTCCAAACCCTTTCAGATCTGCAAGGCAAACATTATTTATCATACAAGGTTTGTGTGGAACTGATTAAATTACACGGAGGGGAAAATAGGTGTGAAAAAATATAAGAGGACAGTGTGCCTCTGGTCATTCATGGTTTTGATCACGCCCAAAAACCTTGCTAAGACCCCTAATGAGTACCCACAAGAAAGGAAAAGGATATTTGTAGTCAAGAACTGGTGTAAAATGAATAGGTACAGTATTAAGCTGGTGGACTTTGACTTCAGCTCTTTTTATCCAGAGAAGTTGTAGTATTGACACTGCCACGCTCACCAAATTATCTTCCGGGCCTGCAGGTTCAAGTTCCACTGTTTCCAAGATGGCTGTTTGATCCAGGAGGTTCGCTGGGCTGCAGTGCAAGATATGCTCACAGATTCCAGAAATGTGCCTTCCCTGCAGAGTATAAAGGCAAACTATTCTGCCCCAGCTACGGACCAGAGAAAACGTAGCCCACAGGCAGTTTGTGCAAACCTATATTTAATTGATTAACCACTACTGATAAACTGGCTTAGTAGTGTTCATACACAAATAAATCTTAAATCAGTCTTTTCTTGAAAAAAAAATCAGCTGTTAATTATACGGCATTAACAGCTGGCATAAATCCATAAAGTCATAATGCAAAGATAAGTAATTAGTCCTGGATATTGCAGGAAGCTTACAGAGGTTGGCAAGATGCCTAATTAGCCCCAAGCCTACTCCCAAGGAGACCTCCTCCCGAGTAGCCATTCCTGCCTTTTGGCAGCTCTGTGTACTCATGCATTAAGAAGAGGCTCCTCCTCTTCTGCCTCATCACTGATGTGAGGTGCTGGAGGTTCCAAAGGCCCTGACTGAACCTCTGTCTCTGGCACCGAGTCTCACCAGCCTTCTCACTGTCTGACTCGGGTACCAGCTGCACAGGCTGCTTGCACATCACCTAATCAGCCTCGTCTCGGATGGGATCTGCTACCGGGTGCACAGGCTACTGGCAGGTCACAACACCAAAGCTCTGGGGAAGCATGGCTTGAACTGCTCTGTACAGTGGTGTCCACAAGAATGACCACTCAAAGAACAAGTGAGGTCCGAGGAGCTCCAACAAACAAACCATGGACCTGTGAAATGAGTTCAGCTACAACTGGGCAAATGCAACTGAGTTATTTCTATAGACCTTCTGCAGATCTTTTCAGATCACAGTCAAAAGGGAAATCTCCCTTCTGTAGAAATAAACAGTGCTTCCCCACTAAAGATATGGTAATGGTCACCTGCTAGAAGGCTTTGGTTACACCATTTGTGGCTCACAGCAGTCCAGTACTGTGTGTAGTTTAAAACTGGTCGCAAATTAAAACCCGTTCTACAACCCCTTAGGACAACTTCTTATGACACCCCCTCCCATCAGATCAAGAGGTATAGTTTTGTCCCTTACCCTTCAGAATTTGCCCATGCCTGCCTGGGGATGGATGTATAGAAATAAAGTATTTCCAATAGACATCTGGCTGACCAGATGGTCTAGCCTAGAGGTCTAGATTATCCTTGCTCTAACCCCACAAGTTTCTTCTTTTGTGTGCTAAATGGAGAAGAGGAGTTAGGAAGATACCTGCATTTCCACCAATGACTTTTCAGTTGAACCCATTTAAAATTCTGTATATAAGGCCGTTGTATGACTATTGACTCATGGAAGGTTGGAGAATTTGTAGTTTGAACACTGTGGTGGGGACCCAGACCAGGGGTCAAATTCAGCAGGTTCTGTTAGGTTCTGGAGAACCGGTAGTGGAAATTTTGAGTAGTTTGGAGAACTGGCAAATACCACCTCTGGCTGGCCCCAGAGTGGGGTGGGGATGGAGATTTTGCATTATCCTTCCCCTGGAGTGGGATGGGAATGGAGACTTTGCAGTATCCTTCCCCGGCCATGCCCACCAAGCCATACCATGCCCACCAAGCCACGCCCACAGAACCGGTGAGGAGAATCTCTCTTCCCCCACCCCTCCAATTGCTTTGTGGAGAGTTTTGCATTTGTTCCAGCCATTTGCAGCTGTTGTTCACGCCTGGAAGAAAAGGAGAAAAGACAATGCCAGAAAGCAGGGCATTCCTTCCGTGCCTGAAGGAAGGGAACAAAATCAACTCTCTGCAGCTGTGACCAACAGACAGGATTCTTGGGCATTTATTCTAAAGGGCCTCCACTTTGCAGCTGGTGTTGGGGAGGGTTAGGAGATGACATGGCCTTTCCCCCAATTTACCTCCCGAGAAATACTGTTAGAAATGTCCTTTTCCCTCCCCCAACCCCATCTGTTCTCCCTCTGTATGTTCTGGACATCTGTTAGAGATCCGGGAAAACCCATCTGCTGTGTTTCCAGGCCAAAGAACAGCAGGGTGGGCATTCATTGGGATGGGAGAGTGGCAGGTTGCAGGGAGGCTGCTTAGTCGCCAAACTTTCCCCAGCAATCCAACCTTCCTCTTGCAAGAACTTAAGACCAGCCCTGCTGGTTCCATGCAGGAGAGAGATCTTCAAACGTGGCAACTTTAATACCTGTGGACTTCAATTCCCAGAATTCCCCATGTTGGCTGAGGAATTCTGGGAATTAACGTCCACAACTTTTAAAGTTGCCAAGTTTGGGTACCTCTGCGCTAAGCCATGAACTATGGGGTTTGCGCAATAAATCACTGCTGTATAAGCTTGGGTGTGTGGCATGAACTAGTGGACCTCGGTGTTTAGGCAGAAATTTTACATCTGACTTCGTAATGCCATTGAGATCATGCAAAGTAGGTGCTGTACCGGTAAGCTACAGCCTGACCTGGGTTAAGAAAGTTGTGGGCTGCTTCATGGATAATTTTTGTTCCCCTTGTGGGGAAGGCAGGAATGTGTGAGGACACTCAGCAAGCTCACAAGGTAGGAGGAGGAAGGCATAGATAGGAGGAGGAAGGCATAGAAGGTATGGTTGCCACCTTGAGTTATGAAGGTTGGGTATAAATAAAAATAGATGCAGTCACTTAGTGTTGTGACGTGGGTTTTGAACCTGTTTCACCTTGCCTGCTGCAATGGAATGAAATGGAGAGTTGGAACAAAGAGCGATAGCAAGGTGAGAGGTTCTGAGGTTCTGTATCTTGAGATGAGCTCAGTGTTCTTAATAGAGATCTTAGAAGTGATTGGCCAAGCATTTGTTTTGAAATACCTGAAGCAAAAGACCGCCCACTTTGTCTAGAGTTGCCCTACCAGGTTCCAGCTGCAATATTGCCCCAGGTTGTTCTTTCAGCTATTGCCCCAGACGGAGGAACGTGAAACATGTACAAAACATCATCCCACAGAGGATCTGAAGGCGCAAGGCAGGTCTTCAAACAGTGGGATTCCACAGCTCTTTGATGAGACAACGGAAGAAAGGCAAGCATACAAATCAATCGTAGCAGCATTTGCCCCTTCTGCTAAGGCTATGGCTTTCAGTCAAGGGAACTGAAGTCCTGTTCCGGAGGCTTGGCCAGTTCCTAGTGTGCTTAATTATCCTGCAAAAAGGAAGGCTCAGCTGTTCTCTCTCTATTGCTTGCACACACTGCAAGGGGAAATAACCACTGTCAGTTCACGGCAGGCTGTGTGACTGTTTAGTAGCTTGAGGCCTATAGCTAATGATGTGAATGCTGCTTTCTAATTATCATAAACAATATAAAGGTATAAAACCATTGCATTCAACCTGTATAGGTTGGCTTCGCACCATGCTAAGACAAACCAATAAACCAACCTTAGTACAATGTTTGAAGCCAGATATTCCTTGACCCTTCAATTTTAGTAGCTCTGATTATGTACTGCTCTGCTCTTTTAGTTGCCATCTCCCCACCCCACCCCCTAATTTCTCCCTGACTTGCTCACTTTCTAAACTTCTAAAAATCACAGTATGACCTGTGGGACTCAAACAAAATTGGCAGCAGTTGAATGGGGCATTGAAACTTTCGACTTTATTTTAGAACAATTTAATGCTTGGATGTCAACAAGGAATCATGCTCATTTCCACTGTGTAAAGTCTCTTTTTGAGTTTCTGAATACCAATCTGAAGGTCCCAGAGAAGCAAGATTGGTCCTTTATAGTGAATAGTTGTCTTTTCAATCTTCCCAGCCTACTTCTCTGGCTACAAATCAGTCTAGTCTATTACTGCCAGTGGCTGTATCTCAGATGATCCACAATCATCTACAGTGATCGTAGTTCAGGGAAGGAAGGCATAACTGCTTACAAGGTCTGAAGGCAGAGGTGGAAAATGTCAATATCTCAGAGAAGCTGGTAGAACACAATCTAAGATTTCATACTTGGGGAAGGCAAATTCCGAGAATGAATTACAACAGCATTTAGGAACTAGTTGCTTGATCTGAGGAAGGGACATATGAATGCACATGTGTCTACATACAGATACTAAGAGTCAAGCTTGACTTTACCCCTACTCTCTCTGCCCTCCAATCATCCAAATTGCTTGGAGGAAACAACCAATTGTCTAAGAGAAAACTCATTGAAAAAAGTAGTGTACAACACAAGATAGACCTGTAAAGTAAATAAAGGAACTCAGAATTGGAAGGAAGAAAATCTGACTTCTATTATGTGGCATGGCCTTTTTGTCCCACCCACTCCTAACCCTTCCCCAAAATAGGAAATGTAACTTCTTGCCACCCAAGCTTCCCTATCCAGTTACCTTCCCTAACTCATCAGTCCTTATGAAAGTCCTTGGGTCCGGAGATTTGGTAGGCTCTGTAGTTAGGCTGCCATGGAGAACTTCATTTCTGTTTTCCTGTTGAGTATGTCATGTGTCAAGAGGATCCATGGCCTGCAAAAGCAATTCAGACAACAAAGTCTCACAGTTTTGTGTTTTCTGCCTCAGCGATTGTGACAAGCCAGCTTTGTAATTACTCAATTGGGAAGCCTCTCTGACGGAAAGGCATCTACCCCAGGAGAATGCGCCAAGCAAAACTAAGCTGAAAGTGGATTAGCTGCAAAAAGTCTCTTTCCTGAGCGCTGACCTTTAACAAGTTGAAAATGACAGCTTGTCAGAAGTGATATTTCAAGAGTTACAGCATATTTTAAGTAATCTACATTCTTTGTCCCTAAAGCCTGTGATCAAAATAGGCAGAAGTGATACTAACAATGGAAGCTTGTGTTCCATTTTTGTTTTGTCTACAACTCTTTAAAGCAGCAATGTCTTTTTCTGAGAAGCAGAATCCCAGGGATACAAGATGGAACCTTAAAGAATGAAGGTATATTGACTTCTCTGTGCCCCAACACAGCTTCTCTTTTTTCTTTTTTTCCTGAAAGCATCAGATGATGTTGAAAAATAGTTTTAATACGGTACAGTTAAGAACAACTTATTCTCTCCTGGGCTGTAGGTAAGAAGAGGGTATCATGATAAGGGCACAACAAATGATGCCAGGCTATGTTGACACCATGGTTGGGGTTCAAATGGAGACACACCCTGAATCTTAGAGTCCATTTGGAAATTGCTAGTTCCCATGTAATATGTAACTCATCTCTTTATGGCCCAGACCAGGGGCCAGCAACCTGCAGCTCTGGAGGCGCATGTGGCTCTTTCATCCCCCTGCTGTGGCTCTCTATTGCTCAAAATATGCATCACAACTGCCAATGTGTGATACTCACTGACGTGCAATTTATTAAGCTTTTTGACCACCGGCAGGTCAGTCATAGATAAATCCAAGAAAAGTTTCAGAAGAAAACAGAACCTTTAATTCAACTACCCCTGAAGAGCGTCCGGAGACTCCAACTAGTCCAGAATGCAGCCGCATGAGCAGTAGTTCGTGTCCTGAGGTTCATCCACTCATCCTTCATCCTCCGCGAGCTTCACTGGCTGCCTATTGGTCTCCGAACGCAATTCAAGGTGTTGGTGTTAACCTTTAAAGCCCTACATGGCTCAGGACCAGGATATCTCCAGAACCACATTCTCACACGCATACCTCCCTCTGCCCGGTTAGATCGCACAGAGTCGGGCTGCTTCGGATCCCGTCAGCCAAAGATTGTCGACTGGCGGGCCCACGGGCTAGGTCCTTCTCTGTTGCCGCTCTGGGCCTTTGGAATCAACTACCCCCAGAGAGCCGCACCACCCCCACCCTGCCAGCCTTCAGGAAAGCAGTTAAAACTTGGCTTTGTCATCAGGCCTGGGGCCAATTAGTATTACATCTGAGGGCTTGGCCCCATATGCGTGATATGTGTGTGTGTAATTTTTAATTATTGCTGCTCTTGTTTTAATGTATTTTATCTATTTTGTTGTACTGTTTTCTATGATTGTTAGCCGGCCAGAGTCCCCAGGGAATGGGCGGCATATAAATTTACCAAATAAATAAATAAACTATATATACTAGTTTGTGGCCGATCAGGAAATAGCCAGGCATGGGAAAAGTTTTGTGGCTCCAGGTGTTTTCTTTTCTGTGGAAAACGGGTCCAAATGGCTCTCTCTGAGTATTTAAGGTTGCCGACCCCTGGCCCAAACAAATGAATGATCTGCTCAAAACCTTATTTAAGTCAACATTATTTATGTGGGGGGGGAAAAACCTATCTTGCAAAATAAACCAGGTTCAGTGCTTACAACATGTTAGTAATTGTTAACATATTTTAAGCCAGACACAGAGGGAGATTAAATTCAAAGGCCTCTCTAGCGTTTCATCTTGTCTTTTCAATTGGCATTCTTCAGATGCATTGGAAATGCAACTCCCACAACTGGAGTTGCAAGGCAGCTGGAAGGAAGGAAAAGCAGCACGAACCAAAACAAAGAACTATCCACAAGCTGTTCTGAACAAAGTAAAACATTTTAAACTGGAGAGGAACTCTATTTGGCTATGATTCAAATCCCTTTGGTTCATACATTGCACCAAGCCCGGGTTTCCATTGTTTTTGGAATAAGCCATAATTGGTTGTATTCCTACATTGTGCCAAGCCAAGAACTAAGGTTTTCAAATTAAAATATCTGATTCATGGCTAATATCCAGCAACTACATTACAACTTATTACAAACTCAGCCAGGGTCTCCCATTGGGGCACTTTTAATGTTGTTCTCAATAGGGTTTATTTGAGTTACGTTTCTTCTCTGGAAACTTCGTTGACAAATGAGCTGTCATTAAAGATTGCCCCCTACTCATTTTTTCAAAGGTTTTGTAGAAGGAAGAGTTCATAACTTTTAAGGGGGAAAAGTGATAAAACAGAGCACTAATTCTTTGTTGACATACAGATCTCCCTGTAGCTTTTTTAGCTGGTATTATTTCACTGAAGTCATGTTACTTTTCCTAAAGGCATCATTTGTTATAAATCCTATCATTTCCCTAATCTTTTGAATAAAAAAAGGCAATACACTTAAAGATTTTCCTTTGAGTTTCCAGGACTCGTTGTATGTGAACATTTATGAGAAGTTTTAGAATTTGCCATCTTGAGGTTAGCCAATGCATTATGTCATGTTAAGCCTGCTTTCAATTATCTCACCTGGCAGTTGTTGCTTATAGCCATTATTATATTTTCCTGCAGCAGTTCTGACTTTTTGCAATTTATCAAATTTGCACTGTAGCAAATAAAATTGCCCCGGCTCTAAGTGAGAATAAAAGTCACTTGATTATAGATGCCATGAGGTGAATCCTTTTAAGGAAGAGATTTTATGGAGACCTGACATTGACTGATGCATCTTGGTAAGTATCAATGCTACATGAAAGTAGAACTGGACACCAAACCAATTTTAAGAATGAACAAGAATTGCAGCCCCGGCTCATGTTCATTATTGCTGTGTGATCCAGTGCAATTTGATGATTTATTTCTGGGGTGCATTCCCCACTTTGAGCAAAATGTGATCTTAGGAAAGTGAATTTTCCCACACATTCTATCTCTTCCACAACTCCCGTAATTAGTTTGAATAGTCAAGCTTTTCTGGAGATGCTGCCAGCAGCCTTCGCTCTCTCCTTAGCATGTGTTTAAACAACAGAAGAGTTCAGGAGAGCTGCATTCTAAACTGTCAATCCCACTAGGTCAGGGGTGTCAAACTCTATTTCATTGAGGACTGCATCAGGGTTGTGTTTGACTTTGGGGGACTGGGGGGGGGCATGGTCAGCTCAACATCACTCATGTTGGGGTCAACTGTGGTGGACCGAGCGCCCTGACAGCTCCATTTTTGGCTGCAATGGTTTCCTGCAACTCCCTACCTGCAAAAAGGGAGATTGGGAGGGTCATGCTCCGTTTTCAGCTGAGACGGCCTCTTGTAGCCCTCTGCAAGCAAAAACAAAACTCGGGCCACATGCAACCCTCCCAAGCTCTGTTTTCACTGGCAGAGGCACCACAGCCTGGTCCTTTGCTGTTTCCAGGTCAGCCCTGCAGGCCAGATCTAAACACCCCGTGGGCCTTGAGTTTGACACCCCTGCACCTAGATGGACCGGAACAGGAAATCAACTCTACAGGAAGGTTATGAAGACTTTTATTGTGCATGGCTATAATAACAGAATCCGATAATGCTGTACCTCTTTCCTGTTTTTCTACTTCAGTGGAGGCATCTGTCTGAGCTACTTCTGAATGTTACCTTGTTGCTCCGGAATTTAAAAATGCTTCAGCCCCTTTTGCCTAAGCAGCAACTCCTCCCTATCTCTGCCAGAGTCCTCTTCCTTACTCTCTATCCTAATAGCCTCCAAAGCTTGGCCGCTAATGGTGACATTAGTGATCACGCTCCAAATACTTGGGGAGCTTTTTCCCAAGAGCCCCAAAAGGCTGAGGGTTGACTTTTTGAGTTTTGTGGTTGGAGGCTATTGTGAAAACCGTTCCTTGCTCTCCGATCTTTGCTTAATTTTTTCCCCTCCTTCCTTGGAGACTTCAAGCTGACCTCAGATCCAAACCAGACATCTTCTGCTGCAGCCTCCAGCAGTTTCAACAGTGCCATCCTCACTTTCCGCATGAGCTCCTTTGCCTGAGTTCACATTCAAGAAGCAGCTGACAGCCGTTCATCATCCCCATCCAGAGACGGATGGGGAAGGGAAAGGCTGTCACTGACAATCTCATTCAGCCACAGCCCACTGACTGCTGCAGGAAATGTACCCCAATTAATTCTTAGGCATAAAAATTACATGCAAGTGCTACGTTCCGTTTGGCCCAGCTATTTCTCCCAATGTAGACTGGTCTCCTTGATAGGTAGGACCAGTTTTAACTGCCAGAGAGAAAAAGGAAAAACTAGGAGCTCCTGTCTGTGTTCAATGTGAACCTGACAAGGTAATCCAACTTCATGAATATCAGGTTCTTAGGCTCCAACCTTCTTTATTTCCTCTTTTACAGCTTTGGGTGTCAATGCTCATTTATCCTAGCCTTCCTCAAGCTGATGTCCTTCAGATGTTTTAGATCAGGGGTGTTTAAAACTCAAGGCCTGCGGGCTGGATCTGGCCCATGTGCTTAGATCGAGCCCACAGAGCCATCCTGGAAACAGCGAAGGTCTGGTCCATGGTGCCTCTCGAGCTCCATTTTTGCTGGCAGAGCACTCGGGCTGCAACAGGCCCCCCACCAACATGAGTGACGTTGAACTGGCCATGCCCACCCTGGCCATGGCGCTCCGGTCCCTGAGGTCAAACACAAACCTGATGCGACCCTCAATAAAATCGAGTTTGACACCCCTGTTTTAGACTGTAGCCTCCAACACCTCCAGATAACCTGGCCTTATTGTGTAAAGAGGATGTAGGTTGCAATGCACACATCTGGAAGAAATCAGCTTGGGAGGGCTGCATGAGCTCATTCATTGACATATATCTTCTATGTAAACCCCTTCTTTTACCCGCTCAATTGATAGTGAGATACTGGCACCAAGCCATCGTTTGTTTTAGTCATTGTATTTTGAAGAAGACACAATTTTGTGTGTGTGGGGGGGGTTCAATGAATATGATAATCATAAATGAGATTGAAAACTCCTGATTGCGGATTTCAAAATCACAGGGTTTTTGTTTTGTTTTTTGGAACTGTGCTTATTAAATAAGATAAATTGCTAGTTCACACAATGCAATAAGCAAAAATCAAACAAATGGCTTAATGGGATGTGTGAATCCGGCTTAATGAGGCAAGGAGGAGCATTATTAAGAATGTCATTAAAGTAACAATGTCCAAAATAAGACTTACAGGGCAGTGCTGTGAAAGAAAGAAAGCGGTAATCCAGGCAGAACCATAATTCCTGCAAAATATCCAGAACGGACCATTCATTTCAAGTAGTGATATTCCAGGAACATTCATTCAAGGATACAGATTTATTTTTGGGTCAAGGGCGGCAATCAGCCTTTAAGTGTTGTCCCCCCCCCCAAAAAAAGGAGCAGGCAGCAAAGCCTACAACTCTCTCCCTTTTATATCCAATTAGTTACAAATAGCTGTAGCTAATGCCAGTCCTATATTTAATTATGTTTTCCTTCTTGTCAAATTTAAAGACAGAACTTGATAATCTTTGAAGGATTCTGTGATGAGAACTGCATCTAAAAAGATTTTTGGAGTCCCGGTATCAATTCTAGGGGAAATTCTAGGAGCCGAGGTGGCTCAGTGTTTAGAGTGCAGTACTGCAGGCCACTGAAACTGGCTGCTAGTTCAGCAGTTCAGCAGATCAAATCTCACCAGGCTCAA
>JANHGD010002288.1:31688-43119 GCA_027560375.1 Imantodes cenchoa
GGTAGGTAGGTAGGTAGGTAGAGATAGAGATAGAGACAGAGACAGAGACAGAGATAAATTCACGTTGATGGTAGCTGAAAACCTCCATGCTGGGCTCTGTGTAAGGATTGTAAGCAGGCTTGAAGCGCAGTTGTGTGATTCCTGTTACAGAGAAAGAAGCAGCTGGTTTGTGGGATAAGGAAAAATAACACCTAAAAAGCTCATTGCCTAAACTGCTGTCCTTTATCCTGCACATTGACTTTCTGCCATCTCTTACCCAGTTTGGTGAAGAATTCTTTCAGGACACCCATAAGATCCCCTAGTGTCAAACCATAATCAGCCACCACACCCTCAATCTGGTGGAACTCTGCCAGATGTGTAGCATCCAGTGTCTCATTCCTGAAGACACGATCAATGGAGAAGTATTTGGTTGGTGTGAACTTCTCCTGTAGTAGAAACAATTATCATAGCTTGACATTTTCATTTGATTCAAATACCCAGTTTCATGCTTATCAAGTTCTATCAGCTTTAAACCCACAAATATTTTGTAACAAGGGTTTGCAATGCAAGTATTCTTCAAACTGCAAAAGAAAAACCCCTAGTATTTACCTGCTGTGCCAGCCGATAGAGCATCCGGGCACTGACAGCTGTGGTGTGCGTCCGAAGAAGATTCTTCCTAGCCTCCTCCAGTTTCCATTCATATTTGTAACTGAAAGGGAGGAAGAGAACAGATTAACATAAAAATGCAGGAATTGGAGGAAGCAATTCATATGAGGAATGACTTGAGGAATCAGAAAAAATGTGATTTCTCTGCAGAACAAGAAAAAATAGTTGATCCACGAGACCTAATGTTTAAAAATTCTCTATTAGACATCTGGGACTTTTTTCCCTTACAGCCCTAGTGTATAGAGTCTTGGTGGCACAGTAGTTAAAAAACGGTCTTGCAGGCAACCTCTGCCCACAGCCTGGAGTTCAATCCTGATGGGGCTCAAGGTTGACTTAGCCTTCCATCCTTCCAAGGAGTAAAATAAGGACTCAGATTGCTGGAGGCAATATGCAAATAATGCTAGCATTGTAAACCATCCAGAGAGTTGTGTAAAGCGCTATGGGGTGATATATAAATCTAAATGCTATTGCTATACAATAACATTTTTATTCAATATGAACCAGTTCCAAAAGCTGCTAGGATTCCACTACTGAATTCATGTGTCAGCATCAAATCTCCCATCTTTGCCTTCTCTAATGACACAGGGTTCACAGCAAATTATCTCCCTTCATGTTCTAGACTCAGTAACAAGAAAAAAGTCCTTCCATGCCAGTTGTTGCACTGAACTCTCCACAACAATTATTCATGCTTTTCTACTGCATGGTTTGCACAACGTCAGGACAAAGCATGTTAATGAACTCACCCTTGAGAACCGTACCCTCCTTGTGAATGCACCCTCTTTACTCTCTTCAAATAATCCATGGGAAAGTCAATTGCTTCAGCAGGATCTGAAGAAATTAAACTTGTAAAAAAGTATCCAGACATGCAAATGCTCGATATGCACTCAAAAAGAGCAAGAGATGTTTACAACTGCTGCCTTTATCACTGTCCAGACTCAAGGCAAGAACATAAAAACCATATTGCAGCTATTATTTCCCACAGAAAAATGGGTGCCACATCCTAAAATATTTACAGAAAGCATCTTAAAAAGAAGAATTTCTATAGAACCTAACCTTTTGGACCAAAGGATCCATCTTGGAATTATGTAATAATATGCATTACAACTTCTCAAAATGGTAGTCATAGGGAGCATACCCATTCACAAAATGATAAAAAGTTAGATTTTGAATATTCAAATTGGGACAAATGTGAATGCTGAATTTATTCAACGAGGAGGTCTGGGGAGGGAAGGGAAATGAAAGCAATGGACTTTTGGTATTGTCCAAGGAAAGGGTAATTCTATGGAAGGGAAGGGACAAGGAAAAATTGATGGATGTTTATCTTGACTTCTGACTTGCAGTGTTAACAGCAGACTACACCGTAGGATTGCCGTTAGCTCCTTTCTTATACAACCATATTTCATTTTTACTCCTTCCTTATGTTGGCAGGTTCCTCAAATGGAGCTGTTTGGTTCATATCCATAGCATGCAGACAACATCCCAAATTCTCCAATGTTTATTGCTCAATTTGTAAAAATATACTCAGAACAATTTAAAATGGCAGCTACACATTTTAGATGGGAACCAAGTGACCCCTAGATGCATGTGCCTGATCAGATCTCTGTAGCAACTGCATAGGAATCTGCAGCTCCTAATCAGCCTTAAAAGGAGGCCAAACTTATATTCTTCACCCTGATATAACAAGAATTATATTTCAAACAAACAATGGAACCAACCCTTCATAAAGAAAGTGTCATGTTGGTCTCGGGCTGGATGCTGCTGTGGTTGAAAGAGGGCATCAAAGTTCCAGAAGGAGCTCTCAATGAAATTATTGGTGGGCATTTCTGTGAAACTGAAGAGGGAAACAAAGTTTCAATTAAATATTAAGGGAATGGGTCCCATGACTAACTTATACTATGACATTAGCACAAGGAAAAACATCACATGTAGCCACAACAGTCACCAGAGGGGACTTGCTCTAGCCACAGTATTCTGTACTTCTCAGAGGAAATTATTTATACCCAATTAACAAAAATAAATTATTTGGATTTTCCTAGCAGCCATTATTTTGTATACAATATTATCGAATCCCAAAGATGGGTATGTTTGAGTTGACTCTTCTCCTGCCCGTGTATTATTTAGTACATACCCCATTTCGAGGAAGATCTGCCGAAACTGAGTGCGGACCTTCAGCAATGGATGGAGATGGCCGCTTTCAGGCATAATGCCCAGTGCCTCAAAATTGTAAGACTTGAATTTCAAATCTCTCCAAGAACCACTGCAAGGAATGGGGGGAAACAGGAAGGACATGAGAAAGATAATTCATTTAGCAAGAGGCTGTGATTTCTTTGAGAACAGCTTCCATTTCAACACTATATCTTCATTAAAAAAAATACCACACTCATTTTTTAAACTTCACATAAAGGCAACACAAACACAATTGAAAACAGGGAGGTAAGAATTTTGCTAGAAAGGGTTTGAAGTTATGAATCCATTTTAGCATCCTGTCAGCTGTAAGACTATGATGGATGAAACCTGACGCTATATAGTGAAGCAAACAATTCTATAACCAAAGTCCACATACAGAAATCAAAAGCAAATTCCAGACAGAAATGGCAATTTGTAGGCCCAGATCCAAGCTTAACCAGGACCATACTATAAGAGACACCAGAGTTGCTTACCTGGCAATCATCTCTGGTGTAAGATCTGTTTCTTGTTTAGCAATAGTTGTGCTAAAAGCACTTCCTTTTTTAACCCAATATGTTTTTATGGTCCTAAAATGAAACACAAATTTTGATGCATCATCTCTAGGAAAGAGGGCAGAAACATTCAAAGTTCTATGGCAAAGAGTATTCCATGAGAAGCAAAGTTCTCAAAGAGCAATTCCTCAAATTAATAAATCACACATACACACATGCACACATTTAGAATGTATTCGTACGATTCTATAGTGAGCATGAAAGCAGATTGTCTTAAAAATTAATCAAATCAAGACAGAACATATGTGAAACAAAAAAATTGTTGGTGAAAACTCCAGAAGGAATGAATTATCAGCACAAGGAGTAGGAATTAATGAGAAAGACAGATCCATTCGTCCATTTTCAAATCCCCATTGTCAAAGATTTATTCAACCAGTCCCCCAGGCCATGGCTCCTTGTTGGAAAAAATAAGAATCTAAATGAAGTAATTAACTGCAGAGTTACTCTCTCTTTTCTTGAATGCTTTGCAATATTATCCAAAACCTGAAACAGAATAACCTAGGAAACATAACCCAAGAAACTTGTATGAAGAGCTTACATAACAAAAGATATATTGAGCATAACATATATTAGCATTGAAACTTACACTTCTGCTAGGAGTTTTCGTTTCTTCAGTTCATTTTTATCTTTCTCTTCTAAACAGTTAGCTTCTCCCTTCTGAACCTGAAGCAACTTTTCCCTTACAGTGTCCTGAACAGATTCCACCTAGGAGAGAAAAAAAACCTGGATAGAAGCGCAGAGTTCTCACTCTCATCCTGTTTTTCTTGGATTCAAAAGTATTAAAGCAATTCTGAATTTACATAGTTCATTCTTAAATATGTACTATTTTTGTTCAACTTTGGAGGGTAAGGGAGCAAAAATGTAATGCTAAAGAAAAAGGGACCGCATATAGATAGGAATTTTTATTACTCACTGCCTGGAATATCCGAGGGCCATTGTCTGAGCTCTTGTCTAGCCGGATCCATTTGTTGGACATTGCTTTACTGAATCCCACCTTTCCACTTGGCAGCTTCTACAGTAAAACAAGGAAAACATTATCCCATCAGATCAGAAGCCATACAATCAAATCAGCAAAAAAGAAGTTACTTAAATTTAGATCCATGCTAACTATAGTTCCACAGGAGATAACCTCAAACCAATAATTTCTCAGTAACAATTTAATACAACAAGTATATAGAGATGAGGATTTTTTTTTTACCATGAGTTCACTCTGAAGCAGACCCTCAGAGGGGATGCTATTAAATATTCGGACCTCATGGCTCCCTTCGTAAATAATCTCTTGGCCCTCAGGTGTCAACTCCCACGTTTTGGATGTACGTTGCTCAGCCTCGATCACCTAAAAAGAACATCAAAAACATCTTTCTTTGGAAAAAAAATAGGGAAAAGCCAAGAGTGCTGTGTTTGATAAAAGAATCATAAGTCTGTGGAATTCTTAGAAAGTTTTAAAGTACCATAGAACTTCTGCCTGACCTGCAGTACCTACTTGGATTGTGGGTGAGAAAAATAACATTTATACCTAAAGTTTCACAAAATCAAAAGGTTATCGTTTATATAAGAAAGCACATCCATGAACCTAGAATATTCTAGCTTAGTTTAACTCCTTTTCTATCATTTATATGAATTCTTCACATTTTGCCATATGAAATTTCCACCTGTAAATAGAAGTCCTCTCAGTGAGAATTAGGCAACAGTTACATGTGGGAATATTCAAGGACAAACTGAATGCACATATACCAGGGCCAAGTTCAATTATTAAGTTTTCTTATTAGCATTTTTAGAATAATCTTCCACTGCAATTTCCTTTTCCGAGCTAATCACACTTCAATCATAATAAGATAAGTTTTAATCAAATGTAATTGGGGAACTGGAAAAACTTATGACGAGGTTAGGACTATCAAATTTAGGCTGCAAATGGAAGGAAAAAGATTTTTTTAAAAACTTTGCAGGTATCTAGTATCATCTGGGGTTTTTTCAGCTCAGATTTAGTAGTTGGTGGTGGGTAAGGTACAGTGTATCGGTAGTCCTTTACTTATGACTACAATTGAGCCCAAACATTTGTGTTGTTAAGTGAGACAGATGTTAAGTGAATTTTGCCCCATTTTATGACCTTTGTTGCCACAGTTGCTAATCACTACAGTTGTTAACTTAGTAACATGGCTTCCCCACTGATTTGCTTGTCAGAAGATCACAAAAGGTGATCACATGACCCTGGGACATTTCAAATATAAATATGACTTAGTTGCCAAGCATCTGAATTTTGATCACATGACCATGGGGATGCTGCAATGATTATAAGTGTGAAAAGCAGTCATAAGTCACTTTTTTCTGTGCCGTTGTAACTTTGAATGGTCACTAAATGAACTTTTGTAAGTTGAGGACTATACCTGTACTATATTGCTTCTTCCCTTGAAGGTCACAACAGAAATTAACAAGGAAAAGATGAGCAAAATATTTTTCTTACTTTAGAAACTAATGAAATTATAGCAATCTATTTAGTATTGTGTACATGTATCACCATAACATGAACTATCCCAAAGGTGCTTTTTCAAAAGGCAACTGAACTTTTTTTAAAGGGGTTTCACTTCTCTCCAAGAAGCTTCTCCAGCTCTTGTATG
The DNA here is from genome assembly GCA_027560375.1 of Imantodes cenchoa. Lineage (NCBI taxonomy): Eukaryota > Metazoa > Chordata > Lepidosauria > Squamata > Dipsadidae > Imantodes > Imantodes cenchoa. The sequence goes on from JANHGD010002288.1 coordinate 37,687, forward strand.
AGAAGCAAAATATCTTCAAACAAAAACAACAAAGTCCAGTTGCCTCCTGAATAAGCACCTTTGGAACAATCATGACCGGGATGACTGAGAATCTCCATAGACATAACATGAACTATGAACATAGTCATACATGAAGAGGCGACTGACTTATTCTTCAAAGCATCAGAAGGCAGGATAAGAAGTACTGGGTAGAACCTTGTTAAACAGAGATCCAACCTGGAAGTAAGGAGAAATTGTCTGACTGTACGAGCAATTGATAAGTGGAAAGTTTGCCTCCTGGAGTTGTGGGTGCTCTATTACTGGAGTTTTTCAAAAACAGACTGGACCACCATTTGACCAGGATGGCAAAAGGCTGACTAGAAGACTTCTGAGGTACCTTCAGACCCTATGATTCCATGTTCTATATCCACCAGAGACCCCATATTTTGACTTTCTCTCCCATTATGACATAATACTGCTCCAAGAAACATGGAGTGTTGATGACCTTTAATTAAAAGTATTCCATTCATGTTTGACTAGGACCAGGAGCAAAGCAAAATGTAAGGCAGGCTGATGGTTCTAGTTTCTCCTACCCTATGTGTCATATCAAGGCCCCTCCCTTCACTCAAGAGATATGCTATAGCTTTATCAATTCAATCAACAAGGACTGTGTTAATGCCTTAAAAGCTCTTATTACCACTTATCAGATTTATTATCCAATGCTACATCAACAGCTGCATAGGATCTTTTCCAGCAGCAAAGATACTATAAACAACTGCTGGCATGCAACAAAAAAAAACCCTCACAAAACCCACAATGAATTCTTGATTTCGTTCTGATACCTCAGATGCTACAACTGAAGGATTTTTTTAACATGTTCTCCAGTTTAAGTCTGACACTGCCCACTAGGCTCAAACACATAATGCAATGAGAAGGTTCCTCTTAAGAGAGTAAAATTTGCACCCATTAAGATCACCACAGAATCAATTTAAAGAATTAAAAGACAGAACTATGTCAATAGTTGTGTTTGTAGGACAAATAGGTGGTTTAATTTTGCCATTTCTGGGGGTTTCCATGACACACAAGACCATAACCATACAGGCTTGGATTCACATAAAATGTTAAGACTACAACGTGGTGGACTAATTTGTTGAAATAATTAAGGCCTCAGGCTAGAAACCAGGACACTGCGAATTGTAGTTCTGTTTTAGGGACGAAACCAGATCCAGTCACTCATTCAAAGCCCAAGGAAGAAAAAATTGGCAAAGCACTTCTGAAAATCTTTGCCAAGAAAATTGCAGGGACTTGTCCTGGCAATCCCTAGGAGTCGACAAAGGCGTGAAGGCATCAAACAAATAGTCTGTGGTACAGCGCGCTGTTTACAAACACTGTTGGGATCAGCTTTGGGGGCTTTCTGAGGGTCCCCCTCCCTTACAACTCTTGAATAGCCTTGGACAGCACAATCACATGGGTGCAACCTATGAACAATGGCATTGGTCGGCATAGCTTTAGTCTGCATAGCCCATTGGCTGACAAACGGATAGACCCGCCCCTTTCTGCCGCAACTGCTCTGCGTGGTGCCACTCAGGGGCGTGGTCTGGCGCAGCTCCGTCTTCTTACCTCTCCTAGCGCCTGAAGGCTCTTCACGGCCCCGACCAAGACTTGGTGTTCCAGGCCAAGCGCTGCTGCTGCTTCCAGGCTACAGAGTCCGGCATCTCCGTCAGCTGCCACCTGCTCCAGCCTCTGTAAAAATAACTCTGCTGCTGAACCAGGGCCTGTCGCGGCTGCCGCCATGGTGGGAGACATCTTCCCGACCAATTCTAACGGGAACTTCCGGTGGTGACCGGAAGCGGAAGTAATGACTAGCGCACAATTTTTAAAAACTGGGCTGCGTAGTCTCCCTTTACACAGAGTCACTGGCTTTTTCCCACGAAAGCCAGCGGGCTATAGATGCGCAGCCGCTAGGCAATAACTCCTCCACCATATGCTCAGAGCGGGAAGTATTTCAGGAGTTAATGCTTCAAAGACGCTCGTTTCCGTTTTTCACTTAGCATGGTTGGCCACTCGCCAAGCCAGCTAAATATTCGTATTTAAAGCTAAATGTACACTATCTCAGGTAAAGCATAGAGTGCAATATTTCATTATTGTGCGTTAAAAAGTGTTTCGTACAAAAACAGCCACGCAAAACATTCCTCGCACACGTGAAAGACATACGTCTGCTTTGTTGATTGTCTGCTTTAAAAGCTCTCTGCGTTTCCTTGTAAGTGTTACATCTCTTCTGAAGGCAAGCCGTTCCACTGGTTAATTGCTTTCATTGTCAGGAAGTTTCTCCTTAATTCTAGTTGCTTCTCTCCTTGATCAGTTTCCATCCGTTGTTTTTTGTCTTGTCCTTCAAAGCACCAGAAGGCAGGACAAGAAGCAATGGATGGAAACTAATGAAGGAGAGAAGCAACCTAGAATTACCGGTAGGGAAAAACTTACGGACAGGACAGTTAACCATTGAAACAAGTTGCCTTCAGAAGTTGCAGGTGTTCGTCACCCGTTTTTAAGAAGAGACAGAATAGTTGCTTGTCCGGAATGGTACAGGGCAGCAGCCCCCAACCTTTTGGCCACCAGGGGGACCAGTTCCATGGAGAGGTTTTTCCGTGGATAAGGGGGGGCATGGTTTCATGTGCTGTTTGCATCCCGTTGATGGGGCTTCACTTGTTTGCATGGCCCGGTTTCTGGCATGCTGCGGACCAGTACTGGTCCATGGACTGGGGATTGGGAACTCCTGGTATAGGACCTCCTGTTTGAGCAGGCGGTGGGACTAGAAGACCTCCAAGGTCTCTTCCAACTCTTGTTATTCTGGTATTTTTCTTACAAAAGCAACATACAGTATTTGTTTAAAATGCAAAAGTCTGATACCTTTAAAGCAAGCCATCTCTATCTTCCTGCTCCCTGTGCCACAGGTTTGAGCAATGGAAGCCTGAACTTTTATTAAAATTCATAAGTTTAAAGGCACCTACTGTTAACACATGTAGTGAAAACAAGAACTGTAGGTTTTCTTAGGTGAAATTTCTTGTATCTAATGTATTACACAAAAACACAAAAGGAAATCTTGGAACATCACCACCTATAAATCCCATTTTCTTTTGTCTTGCACTACTCAATGAATCAAAAGAAAAATCTACAAATAGTTGATCCAAAACTGCATGGAAATAGGCTTGTCTACCTGGCAAAAATAATTGGGGGTGGGGGGAAGGCAGTGGACATAATTATATGAAAATGCTGCGGTAAATAAAGTCTTTTGATCTGTTTTATTTAATGTTTTACATTAAGAAATTAATAGGAATTGGATCTGGGCACAATAAAATATACCTGCAGGTAGTTTTTAAAAATCTCACCATGCTTCTGAATCTAAAATAAATAAATAAGAATTTGATGTAATAAATTGGGGAAGGACCATTTATTAATCAAATGTTATGCTGGGAAAATACTGAGAACCCTAAATGATTCTCTGATTAAGTACTTCTTTGATGGTACATATATCTAGGTCAACACTTGATAGCAGCTTCTAGCAGTTAGTTTTCTGTATCTCTTTATTATTATCCCTCTACTTCTGTCAGCCCTTTGAGGTAGCAAAGCACACACTAGAAAATCAGTTAGGAATGCTTATACAGGTAATCCTCAACTTAGAATAGTTCATTTAGTGACCATTCAAACTTAAAATGGCACTGAAAAAAGTGACATGATCATTTTTCACAGCACTATTGCATCCCCATGGTCACATGATCAAATTTCAGATGCTTGGCAACTGACATATTTATGACGGTTGCTGTTTCCCGGGGTCACCTGATCACTTTTTTGTGACCTTCTGACAAGCAGTGTCAATGATGAAAGCCAGATTCACTTAACAACCGTGTTACTAACTTAACAACTGAAGTGATTCATTTAACAAATGTGTCAGGAAAAATCATAAAATCACTTAAATGTCTTGCTTAGCAACAGAAATTTTGGGCTCAATTGTGGTTGTAAGTCGTGGACTACCTGTACTACTTTTATTAGAAAGTTACAGTAAAAATCTGTGTTTCCCACCCTCTCTCTTCATTAGAACTAGGGAGGATCAAATGTGGGATCCTTTCTCAAATTACATTTCTGCCTCCACCTTTCTTTATTGGAGCATTCCCCAAAGTTATTCCTACTACTCATTACCTCTGAGATAATGTAGGGCTAGAGCAAATGATGTGAAGTAACTTTTTTCTTTATCGAATGAGTATTATATTATCAGCAACATCTCCAGTGGCAAAAATGTGAATAATTAATCAAAATTCTGATATATATTATATATATGTGTGTGTGTGTGTGCGCGCGCGCGCGCGCACGTAAAGAGAGAGAGGTCTTGGTGTATTCTGGTCTTTTCTCATGTAAGATTGTGGGTCAGGCCCCAGAGACGCACCATTCCCCAGCTCCGGCCTTGCCCCGGAGCCCCCACTTGTTTGCCGTTCGCCTCAACCGGGTTGGGGAACACACCATTCCCCCGTTCCGGCCTTGCCCTGGGCCTCGTTGTGTGGCGGAAGCAGCACATGTGCAGAAGTTGTGCGTGGAAGCCATGCGCGGAAGCCAGGCATGGAAGCTGTGAGTGCGCAGTAGCCATGTGTGCGCACATGCGCGTGCTCACATTTTCAGCGAACCAGTGGTGGAATTATTTTAATCCCACCACTGGAATCTGAGCTGCAATTGTGAGAGTAAGGGAGGGGTTTCCTTGTTTCCCCGCCTTTTTCCACTGTGCTATGTGTACTTCTCTAATTTGCCTCCTGATGTTCCTGCCGTGTTGATTTACCTGCCAATGCTCCTGTTTGCCTGTCTTATTTGCTGAAAATATATTTATATAAAACTGGTTCATGCTAGCTTCTCTGACTCCATTTGGGGAACGACTGTGCAATTCCCTGACATGATTGTTAAGCCAAAAACAAATAATGTATATTGAGAGCCAGTTTGATATAATGGTTAAGGTCCCGGGCCAGAAACCAGGAGACTATGAGTTTTAGTCCCACGTTAGGCATGAAAACCAGCTGGGTAACTTTGGGCCAGTCACTCTCAGCCCAACTCACTTCCACAGGGTGGTTGTTGGGAAAACAGACGGAGGAAGGAGTATTAGCTACCGGATGTTTGCTGCCCTGGGTTATCTATAAAAATAATAAAGTCAGAATAAAAAAAAATCATAAAAAAGTAAAAATGGCTAAATTGTATACACAAATGAAGACCACAGCCTACTCAGTGGTGTTTTCCTACCCCCACGGCCACCACGCCATGGGGGTAGAACCCTAAAAGTGACTTACAGCTCCGGAGCCATTGGCTCCGGGCCGTGAGTCACGGCGCCATTTTTTAAAAAAAGTTGGCTTCTGCGCATGCGCAGAAGCCGAAATCTCACGTGAGCACGCTTGCCCAAACGAGATTTTGGCTCCTTTTTGC
>JANHGD010002288.1:55717-72174 GCA_027560375.1 Imantodes cenchoa
CAGACAGCTATGCTGTCTGGAGAATTCTGGGAGTTGAAGTCCACAAGTCTTAAAGTTGCCAAGTTTGGAGACCCCTGGCCTATTTCCTTGGATGTTGGGTTGTTCAGGAAGGTGTTTGTAGAGCCCCAGCAGGAAGATAAGAGTAGGAATTGGGGTGGGTGTTCACATGTAAAAGGTCTCTTCAGGCAGAGAGGAAGGGTGGGAGAGGTTTCTGGAGGTGGAAAGAACAGTATCAGATGGGTCATCCCACTTGTTCACACTTGAATGTATGGAAGATTGAAGAAAAATTTCTATTAAATTAAACTTCAGGTCTGGCCCATATGCTTATCTTTTGTTGTCTTTATTTCTAGGGGCTAGACTAGACGGGACTTGCAGTTCAACAAATGTTTTTTTGGTATTATAATGCATGGTGATATTGGTATTATAATGCATGGAGACCAAGTTCGGTGTGGTGGTTAAGGTATCCGGTTAGAAACTGGGAGATTGTCAGTTCTAATCCTGCTTTAGGCACAAAGCCAGTTGGATAACCTTGGGCCAGTCACTTCGAACCGTAGAAAGGAGCTAACAAACCAATTGAAAAACCTTGCCAAGAAAACTGCAGTCTGAGAAATGGACACAATGGCATGCAAAAATATATAATACGTAGTATATGACCTTTATAGTAGTTTATATTCTCAGAACAGCTAATCCTTGTGGAATTTTGAGAATATAAATTGTTGAATGACCCCTTCAGATTTCTGAGAAGTTAAAAGCATGACAAGACAAACTTCTGTCAAAGAGGAATATTTGATGAGTGCATTCGTTTTCTGTACTTGAACGCAGTCCTCTTGACTTGGTGAGCTTAGTAAACAAAACTATCACTTTAGCCCTTTTTTTCCTCTTGGGGTGGTTATCCCCAGGAAATTGGAAGTGGGACATTGGCAAGCTAGCTAACAAGATTCAATTGCAAATTTGCGGAGAAGTTGACAACAATAGTTTGTTACAGTACTGGTAATCTTGTATATACAAGTAAAAGCTCCGCTTTAAGCAAAAGTCGGAAAGTTTTGCTTACGCAGCTAATCTTAATTCACGTATTTATGGGTCGTCGATTCTGTTAAAGTTTGGAAATAAACCCTGGATCGGCTGATTTCTAGCAAAACAAACAAGCGCTTTCCCCAAAACCGACTCTGCTCTATCTCCCACTTCCCCAGCTACCGTCCCTCTCCCTCCCTAACTAAAGCGTCCGTCGAACGTCGCCGATTCGCGCACCAAGTCCTCCGGGAGACGTAGGCCGCGGAGCACTAAAATCCCAAGACAAACCGGAAGCCAAGCAATGTGGAGAAGCGGCCCGTTAGCTCCTCTCCATCTCTATGGTGAAGGCTTCTTTCCTGTCTCTCGTCACATGGGAAGAGTCAGGCTGGGAGCGGAAGCGGCGCGAAGTGTGCGTAAAATGGCGTCGTCGTGAAGTTGCATGTTGTGGGGGGCCTCCGCTGAGTCCGTTGGGAGGAACCGCCAGTTTTCGCCGCAGCCTCCCGCCGCCAACTCTCGCCATGGCGGTGACCGTCACCCTGAAGACTCTGCAGCAGCAGACATTCAAGATCCAAATGGAGCCTGACGAGACGGTGAGGGGCGGCGGGTCTTTGGTCCTCTCCCCTTCCGGCCCTCCTCCCGTGTGTAGTCTGTGCGTGGCTTCGCCCCGTTAGGTGCCCTCCTTCGAAATCATCATTGGATAAGCGCCGCTCGCTCCTCAGTGAATTTCGCTCCCGGTGTTTCATTTGGGAGGGGATTTATATCGCCCTGCTCTACTTTCCCCCATCTGGAATCTGCCTCTCCTCCTGATGTCACTCTTTTAAAAAGAGAACATCGTAACCAGCCAGGCATCCAAGGAAAGTAGCGGTTCCTTTTCTCCCTTTTTAATAACTCTTGGCGCCCCCTTCTCTGTTGTGTTTCTGCAGTTCGAGGCTGCTGAGCTCATATATAACAATCCTGCTTTTTTCTTCATTTCCTCTCGAAGTCCCACACTGTAACAGCGTGCCGTTGTTCCGGTTTTCATGCGGCTTCCTTCCGCGAAGGAGCCGGATAACTACACGCGGTTCCATTATTTTCTGATGTATTATGATATTTAGCCTTTATTTCTAATCCTGAAATGAAATGATATGTTTCCTGCGAGTTATATATACTCATCATGCTATTCCTTTTTTGGGTTGCGCTGTATTATGCAAAGTGCCAGGAAACAGTGGGGTACATACAGTTGTAATTAATAACCCAAAGAAATTAAAAATACAAGAAAAAAGTTTGAGATAATTATACTTATTAGCACCCTTATTATCACCATGCCCATATATTTTCTGTTTTTCAACATTCTCTTTTTTCACCTCTGAGAGTCTAATTTTCATCCAATCACACCTTTCTTGATATCCCTCTTTTCTAAACAATTTGTGTTTCCATTCTACTTAGTATGGTCATATCCGATGGCATTCCTATTCATCAACTTTTCTTCAATTGTGAAAACATTATTACGGTACTTACAATGAATCCATTGGCTTTCTTTTCTGACCTTTTTGTTGCAGCATTATAGTGATTTGTCAGATTTAAATATATTTTAATGAAATGTTGAAATGACTCCAGATATTAAAACAATACATATCAAAAAATAATTGAGTCAAGAGTCATTATGACTTTTTTTCTAGTAAATACAATGCTTTGAGCTATAAAACAATGGTTGAACTGGGTAGGAATTTGAACTAGGTGATCTCTAAGTCCCCTTTAGTCCTTAAATTCAGTGATTATGTGAAACATCTGTTGTTGCAAATGAGTAAAACTTACATTTATCCAAGTTCTAGTTTAGTCTTAATTGTGTCTCTACATTCAAATTATAAAGTTGTTGTAAAACTTGAATGTTCATATTCATACACACACAACATCCTTTTCATTTGGATGCTTTTGCTGTAAGAGCACCTATTTCATTTCAGAAAGTGCCTTTAATATTAAGCAAAGTTCTCACTCAAAATTTGGAACCTAGATGCCGTAGCAGTTGCTGTTGTTGTCTAATCCAGGAAGAGTGAGAATTGAATGTTTGGTCACTGCTCACAAGAGTCCTGCCAGCGTAATGAATTTTAAAAGTTAGAATACATGAGAGGGGACAGGTATTTTTGCTCAGAGCTTCCATATTGTCATCTTCACATTTTGCTACGTTTTTAACCCCAAGAATGCCCACAGAGTAATTGTTTTCATTTTAACTTTTTGAAAAGAGAAGCCCTTTATAGGACTTTACATTAGACTTACGTTTGTGTATGTATATAAGGATTTCTGCACCTCAGTGAACTGATCAGTAAAATTGGAATATGCCCCAAACATTCTACACTAATGTTTAGCCATAGATGCTAATCTCCATCAATATGGCCCTAAAAGATTTAAAATTGGGAGTTCACACTTTGAATAGACAGACTGTTATTATCAGCAGAGTACTAACCTTCTTTTAAAGAGTTTTTAAATTCAAGATTGTAATACTTGGATTATCTATCATTGCACATAGTCTTTCAATTTTGCAGCAGAGAGTGTATTCATGATGAATACTATTGTATTACATTTGATGAACCATTTCCTTTAGTATCACAGCAAATTAAATTTGTACTCAGAGTTTAATTGCGAGATAGAATTGCAGTGTGCAACACTTATCAATATGCCATTAAGCAATTCAATAACTGGAGGGTTCTCCTTTGTGTAAGTGTAAGTTTCTATGTAATGACCTGATTAATCTGAAGTAACAGAAATAACTGTACACTTTGAATCTATATTTTTCAGTACGTCTCAGAATAATGATGTAATAAAATTTAGCCTTTGTTCCGTATCACAATACTTACGTTGTGTGAAAAAATTTACCGATCATAATCTGGAGTTTTCTAGATATTTTGGAAATTGATCGTGCTTGTTGGAGGTACCAAGAGTTGGGTCAACACATTTGGAAAGGAATCCAAAAACATTAGGTTAGGTTAGGTTAAAACTGCTGTGGCTTCATCTTTGGGATGAATTGGAACAGTGAAGGAAACAATTATTAATATTCCATATAACCTGGAAGTATAATGCAACATAACTATTCTATATTTGTCAGTAGCATTTTCCTGTTTGGAACAAAAACTCTTTATTTCTGATACATATTATTACTGTAAATGTATATGCTGCCCATCTCATCAATAAGGCGAGTCTTCACCTTTTCACCTTTTATTGGTTTTCGTGGACAAAATGGTTTGCAGGATCCAATCTGGGTCGATCACTGGGACCAGAGATTTTGTCTTCCAGGCTTTCAGACTCATGCTAGAGCCCATCTTCAGGGAACCTCTCTCTAGCAGTTCCCTGAAGATGGGTTCTAGCATGAGTCTGAAAGCTTGGGAGACAAAACCTCTGGTCCCGGTGACCAACCAGAATGGATCCTGCAACATTATCCTGGGACATGTATATTTGCCTTCATTTGTGACAAAATAGTTTCTTTGCCCAGATTATAGAGTTCAATATTTCAACAAAGGGAACACTGTTTGTTAGAAAACAGTTCTCGGGTAGGTCTGTTGCATAGGAAGGAATGAACCCTAATTTTAAGAGAACAGTGCCTAGCCAATGTAACTAGGGCTTTTGGAAGCAAAATAAAAACATTAATTCCAGATATCCTTGTCTTTGATTTGGAGATGGTGAGTGATGGAATTCAAGACAATAGGAGTATCTTTCCTAACAATTTATAGAAACCATTGTCATTCGTAATGAATAGGAATGGATTCTCAAAGAGCACTAGTTATATTGATGTGTCATTTAAAGTTCTTGCACTCAGGCCATTTCTCAGTTTCTGCACCCCCACTCCCACCCCCCAATGCATCACCCACTCTTTGCATTCAGCAGCTTCTCCATGCCACATTTCTCCATCTGGCACTTGCATCTATAGTTCAACATTGTTGGGATAGAAAGAACTGGCCTTTAAGCATTCAGTTCAAGGTGGATGGTGGAGCCAGCTTGGTCTTGACCCACAGGTCCGAGTACTTAAGGAGAAGATTGAGGCTGAAAAGGGCAAGGAAGCTTTCCCCGTGTCAGGCCAGAAGCTTATATATGCTGGCAAGATCCTGAGTGATGATGTCCCCATCAAGGAATACAAGATTGATGAGAAGAACTTCGTAGTGGTGATGGTCACCAAGGTATGGTTGAGCATCTCCTTTGCTTCATGATAACGATTTTCTTGTTTCAAAGGGCTACTGTATTTCGGCAGTTCCCCTTTGTATGAATAGTGCTAAAATCATTTTTATTAGGAAATGGGGTACTGGTACTAGTCTGTTAGGTACTTCAGGATTGGGGGTGGGTAGTCAAAAGATATTCTAGACATTGCTTTCAATACTAATCAGTACACGAAGAGCAGGTTTTTTTAGGCTCATCCTTCTTGATGATATAGCAATTTAGAGTGGAAGAGCTTCACCTCCTTACCTGAGGCACTCCTTTTGGTTTTCTGTTAAGAACAAAACAGGCTCAGGAGCTCCTGTTTCTTCACCCACTGATGCAGCAGCCACCTCAGAACCCACACCCTCCTCTGGGCCTATGGCAGCTACTGTTTCACCCCTTCAAGCATCCCCATCAAGTGAAGAAAAGCCTCCCGAAGAGTCAATGACTGTTTCTCCCCTGGAATCTACAGTTGGGTAAGTTTGGCTTATCTTATCATCCCACAACTCTTACTAGTTTAGTAAGTAATTTTAGAATGATTTTTTCAGAATGAAAGAATAGTTTTGAAAATTCAGTATTATTTGTACTTCGTATATTTAGGAAAGCCTCGGTGTTAATTGTTGACTCCTAGTCACTAGGATTTGCTAGTTTCATCCTGTCTTTTAAAAAAATGATTAATTGTTGATGACCCCAGTTGTCAAAGGTGGACGTGATCAAAATCTTTACACATAGCAGTTGTTGGATGATTGTTGGTCATAGCTAGGCATATAAGAGAGATTTTATTCAGCCATTCTTTTGCTTAGAATTATTTCTGGATTTTCAACTTTCTTGTCCAGTTATCTGGAAGGACGCAGCTACTATTTCTCTCTCTTAAATTTGCAGCTCTGTTCCCTCTTCAGGTAGCATGGGACGTGACGATGATGCAGCTTCCACTTTAGGTAGGTGAATACTTTCGTTTACCAAGAAAGAAAGAAATTTTAACAGTTTTACTGCAACTAGCTGTTTTGTGATTGTAGCTATGACAGGGATCCCCAACCAGCCTGTGGACCGGCACCTGGCATGCCAGAAACCGGTCGCGCAAACAAGTGAAGCTCTGTCCATGGGATGCAGGCAGCATGCAAAATCACGCCCCCTCCAGTCCGTGAAGAACCCTCTTTCCATGGAACTGGTCCCTGGTGGTCAAAAGCTTGGGGGCCGCTGGGCTATGGCATCTTCTTTCTTAACTACTACATTCTTACATCAGAAATTCATAGCTAGCTTCTTGAAAGAAATGATTCAGTTTGAATATACTGCCCTCTGATGGCCATTGCTGGTTAACATCTTTTCCCTTTAGCTCTAAAATGTGGTGTCTTGAGCCACTGTTACATTAACATGGGTACTCAACAGGGTCTCTGCCCCATTAGATTCATTTTTTAAAAAACTGACATGTTGCAAAACAAGCAGTACCCTAATTGTCTTAATTGAACAATGCCTGTGGTTATTAAATAGATAACATTTTTTTTAAAAAAAATAACAATTTAATTAGATTAGCCTATTACTTTATTATGACGTCTGCCTACCTTTCCAGAAAATGGACCCTGACAACTAGAGGTGGCAGGAAGTATTTTGCAGGAAGAAAGAACTGAGACAGTAGTAGGTGATACTTTGATAAACTGATACTTGTAACTGGTTGGGTCCCCTATGAAATTATTTTATGAGAATATGTATTTTCAAAATATCAAATGTGCTCATCAGCTTCAATCGAATGAACGTTTCCACCTTACTGCGATACCTAGATCTAGCACACAATAAATTAGTAGTATTTAGTTCTTTTTTAAATAAAACGTTAATTACTTAAACCCAGATTATCTCCAATCTCGAAATGTTAAAAACTATTAGTGTAGATGAAGATTGATGAGGATGAAATTTGTTTCACTGTTGAAATGGCTCTCATTCCACACTCCCAAAGAATCAACAAATTATGCTTTGGAAGTTTAATTCTCTTCATCTAGATTCAAATGTCTTGGGTGATTCATCTGTAATTCAGCCTACTTGCCTCTTGCTGGCTGTTATAAGCAGAGCAAAACATAGCATGGAGCATTGGCTTTGGAAATTTAAGAATTCTGAACTCCAGTTCTCATTTCTGGAAGAAAGCTGCCTGGTGATTAAAAGCCAGGAATCCTGAATATTGAACCTCCATCTCTGTGAAGGAAATAGCATTGCAGCTGAAATCCAAGCACAATGATTTACTAAGGATTTTGAGGGGGGTGGGGAGACTGGAAACCTCCATTCTGCCTCTAGCTTTCAAAAATATTTGAGGCCTCGATAATAGAGAATTGGTGCTTATATTATTGTTCAATAACGCAATAATGCAAGCTTGCCTGCTTTTGTTCTTTGAAGAGGAGCGGGAGGCTTGGATTTCTTTTAGCCAAGAAAGTAACAGCAGGCTTTCCCAATAATACAATGCTCTCTTTTGTTTGTGCTTTCAGTTACTGGCTCAGAATATGAGACAATGCTGACTGAAATCATGTCAATGGGCTATGAGCGAGAACGGGTAGTAGCAGCACTACGGGCAAGCTACAACAACCCACACCGAGCTGTAGAATACCTGCTGACGGTGAGGAGAACTACTGAATTTAATCTTCTCAATAATTTATTCTGCTGAAACGCCTGGGAGGTTTCTTCATTTCTTCAAAGGAATCATATTTTTTGTATGCCAAACTCTTTCTTGGTTTTCCTTTCCCTCATTCCATTAGTCTACTATCTTGAGAAGACATAGCAACACTAGTTTTTAACCAAGCAGGTCCTCTTAAAGTGTGATCAAATAAGAGGCTTCTGCTCTGCACACGATGCTTATTAGCGTATAATGCAGGGGACAGTCAAAATGTGCTGTCTGCCAAGGACTTGATTATCTAAACAGATATATGGCTTAGTTGGCCACTAGCTGAACAACAGGCTTGCATGATTGATAGGTGTGTCTCAATAAATTGCTGTCAGGTAAGTAATCTTGGATTCTCTGGATATTTTGAAGTATGCCTCTCACACGCTTTAACAAGCGTGGCTAAGGGTCAGATGTAGAGTGGTACCTCAAAACAACTGGAACAGGACTGCATATTCCTGTTTAACTCAGCCGTTATATCTGCATTTGTGGGATGACGTTAGCACACACAATACAGGGAATCAATCTTTGTTTTTGTAAATATATCTTCTGCCACATCTAGCATGAAGCTGAAGAAAGTTCTCTCCCTACAACTAATTTCTTGTGATCTCAGAGATAGCCACATAACACCAATACTGATTCTGTACTTGCTGCTAAGGAAACACATTTGAAAATGAACCTTGGAGATCTTTTGTCATACAGTATACAATATTGTGAGACATTGAAGTGGATGACTTCCAAGATAGCTAATGTCTCTCCGTGGATGCATCCTTGTATACTTTTACCAGAAGTCATTGTTTTACAAATATCTAACTGAACATACTCAGGATGGAAAGGCAAAGCAAATCATCTTTTCTATGCAACTGAATTCTAAAGCCACATGAACTAACTGGTCCTGTGGTCTTAACATTTGTTATTCTACATTCATACAGAAAAAATTAAGTTCATTTAAGTCCTGAAAATTGAAATAGTGAAGAGTAAATGGAATTAACTGAATGCAGCACAATCAAGTAGTAGTTAATGTTAATGAAAATTTTTTCTCTGAAAGTTTTCCTGGTTTTCGACTCAACGATAGAAACATTATTTCGGTATTAGTGAATTTTCTACAGAGTTTCCACCCATGGCTGATTCTGCAATTTACAGAAGACTGCAGTCTCTGCCCTTGATTGTAATTGTGTGCTCTTGGCCAGTTTCCCAGCCACACTAGACAACTTATTACTGAAACCAGTCTGGGAATAGTTTTGTAATTCTACTTTTTTCTTAACTTTGCAGGGCATACCAGGTAGTCCAGAACCTGAGAGAGCTCCCATCCAGGAGAGCCAGCCCCAAGATCAGCCTGCACCAGAAGGTGGGTTGTCTTTTTCTCATGCCCACATAGAACATTTTCTGAGTAGAAATTCTAATTAGTACATGTAAGGATACTCAAGCAGTTGGTGTGGTGGGGAATAAGCTGTTCATTCTAGAAGGCACAGTGGCTCATTCCTTTCTGCACATTCCTCAGACATTCTAATACCCTCTCCCTGTTTGTTGTTATTGTGGTTGGATGTATGGCATTAATATTCCTTGGACCTACAGGAGAGAACCCTCTGGAATTTCTGCGAGATCAGCCCCAGTTTCAAAATATGAGGCAGGTGATACAGCAGAATCCAGCTTTGCTCCCAGCTTTACTGCAGCAGTTAGGCCAAGAGAACCCTCAGCTGCTCCAGGTAAGTTCCTTTGTTTCCCTCTTCCTGGCAACACTACAGCAAATGTAAACTATTGTGGAAGGAATTTTTAGCTTTTGGAGGATTCTGCATAAGTCTTTTTGATTCTCAGTGGAGAGAAGGGGGTAATCGTAATAATCTAAGAGACAAAGCAAATAATGTTTCCCTGCTTCATCTGTTAAACAACACCACATGTTCCATTACATTCTCAATTCTTCTTGTGGCTTTGATTATGAGAATTATACCCTATGTTGAGATAGATGTTTGTTTTGGGGGGATCATTTCATTATAGTTACATCCACTATGGTTATTAACCTAATCACCTCAGTCATATGAGACATCACATGACTGACTTGCTAGCTTCTCCATTGGCTCTGCTAGTCGAAGCTGGTTTATGCTACAGTCATACATACGAGCACCAGTCATAAACTTTTCCAGTGCCATTGTAAATTTGAACAATCGCTACACAAGGCAATTAAACAAGGGCTGCCTTGCTGGTCACTGATGAATCAGCAGTTTAATATGGCTTTTAATTATATATGGGTAGCTTGAAAAGCAGATGCAAGTTCACAATACTTGAGAAAAAAGAGGGCTAAGAATGGGAAAACCAGATGAAGGAAGACAGATTAGCAGGGGACGTATTCCTGTGTGGTCCCTTCAGCTGTTCTATCAAAGTCTCAGCATTGGATACAATGATGTGGGTGTGTTACATCAACATGTACTATATGTTGTGCCAGTTGCACAGATGTACATACAGAGAGTGTTTGGTAACGGTGAGCGTTCTTCCTTCGCAGCAAATTAGTCAACATCAGGAGCAGTTCATTCAGATGCTCAACGAACCTCTGGGTGAAATGGCTGACATCGCAGACATTGAGGGAGAGATGGGTGCTATTGGGGAAGAAGCTCCCCAGATGAACTACATCCAAGTTACGCCTCAGGAAAAAGAAGCCATAGAAAGGGTAAATGTGTTGAACTAGGGAAGAAGGGGCAGTGGCAAGGAAAGAAGGGCCTCAGGGTATTCTTGGTCTTTCTTGGCTTGACTTTTTCAGTAGGGGGTTTGCTTCTAAGAATTTCCTTCTTGACATATGGAACAGTTTAGTGAAGGCATACATAGCTAATTTGGGGTTGAAGGAATACTTGGACCTTTCAGTGGCATGCTAGGATTGCACTCAAAAAAATAGTTAAACAAAAACTAAAAACACAGTTTAAATCAAATGTAGCTGATGCAGCTTGGTTGCAATTTTAGGGACCTTTATGAATCATTCCTAGTCTCAAGGCATGCACTTCTGACATAGCAGCTAAAATAGGAATAATTCTTTTTGTTCTTTAGAGAAAAGTTAGTCCAACCAGTACAGAAGGGATTGAGCGTGCAATATTACTTACGGATTTTGCTCAGCATTAAAGTGTAACCTTCTGTCATTCTGGAGTATGGACTAGTCCATACTGATGATAATGGTCAGACCGTACTAGTCTGATGATAATGACTGCAGGAATCAACTCTCTGGAATATGCTGATACGGAATGTGAGCTCTGAAATTGCAATGCTGTTGCTTTTTATTCTTATATTTCTCTAAGAAAAAAACATTTGAAATACGGGTTTTGATCCTGCTTTTTTCCTGTAGTGGAGATTCTTTCTGATCTGTTGTTCAGTTGAATGGAGAAGGCTATATGTCAGAATACTACATAATAATTTGCAACATCATGAAAAACATATTTATACTTAAAGGGCATAATTAAAAATAACTTTCTGTTTTGCATAAATATGATTAATTGCATGTATTTATGTTTTGTTCCGAAACCACTATTAGATTCTTCTTGGATTTGGAAGGATTTTTTTGAAAGAAGCTATACCTACTGGCATGAGGAGAATTGGAGAAATGGGGCTAAGCTAGCATGGCAAGAGATGAAAAATCAGCTCAGTTAAACCTTCCACATTTTCAAAAGAACTCTTAATTTAAAACAAAAGAAAAATGTGTGATGTGTGCAAAAAGCATGAGACCCTGAGATTTGTATTAAGCCTATAAATGATAATTTACATTCTTGCATTGGGTCTTTTTTAAGATAAATATTATGGAATGCTCTTTGCCTTGGGCAAAGTTACAAAAAAGCAGACAGTAATAAATTTACAGTATCTGTGTAGAATTTCAAAAGGCAATTATGTCAATTTTTAAATTTCAATATGCTATGGCAAAATTACTGACAATTACCAAGTAACATTTAACATTCTCTTTCTTTTTTTTGTACCTCCCCTTTCCACCTCTCCCTTCTTCTCTCCTCTCTCAGTTAAAGGCCCTGGGCTTTCCTGAGAGTCTGGTGATCCAGGCATATTTTGCCTGTGAGAAGAATGAAAATCTGGCAGCCAACTTCCTGCTGAGTCAGAACTTTGATGACGAGTGATAAAGAAAAAGAGTTTTATATAAAATTCTCTATATAAATATTCGTTTATTTAAAGGGGTACTACTGGGGTTGGGTGGTGATGGTATGATTTGAGAATGTCCCCAATGAATTGCTGGCTAGAGGATAATACTCTACCTTGGAAATGGGGCAATTAGGGAAAAAGCAGAACAAATGGACCTTCTATTCTCTTCTCAAAAGCAAGGGTGGCATTTGAGCCCAGCTGCATCTTACAACAATCCTTAGACTGACAGGCAAGGTGTTTAGGGAAAGGTTGACACAGCAGATGGGTGCTGTTGGACCTTCTCCCATCTCACATGATTGCATGTGTGCAAACAAATAGCTCTTTCGTTTGCAAATCTCTCCCCTTCATGCCAGAGCACATTGCTACAATGCTGAACTTTGTGCCCATCAATTAATTCTGTTGCTGGTACTCTCCCCTTCGCTTTCCTTCAATGTCATTTTGAAATCATTTTAGTTGTCCATCCCTATTCAAAAGGGTGACTTGTGTTAGGTGAGTGATACACCTTCTGATGATCTGTTTGATATTTGTTCCTGTGCTGGAGAGGCTGTGCCAGAGTTATGGAATATCTTGTAATTCTGTGCACAAAGATCCCATCTTTTTTGTTCTATCCTGTATTTTTTGCCATCGTCCAATAAGGCAACTATCCACCTTTATCTATGTTTTTCTGACACGGCTCTTAAAATCATTCCCAAAAAATATAAAGGGAACAGTTTCCCTATACTCATCCAACTTCAAACACTAGGGGTCTTTTTAAAACTTTTTGTTTATTCTTTCTCTTTTTAATGGCATCTCATGGTTTTAACCTGTTCTGCAGACACCTAGCTTTAAAGTCTGGCTCCTGGGGATTGTCTGTGTATGTCCATGTATACTTTTATTATCAATCATTTTAACATTAGGAATTTGGAGCCACAAACTTTAATATAATAGCAAAAAAAAAGAAGGATTTTACAACTCCCTGTAGTAACTGAGTATCTTGAGATAGCTTGAAACACATGTTTGTTTCTCTATTTTCTGTATTGTGGGAATTTTAAAGAAATGTTTCCCCCCTGGTATTCTGATTTTACTTGTTCAAATTATTTTTAATCTAAAGATTCCCCAAAAGAGAATCCATTAATAGTTGGGGATGCAAAACTAATACAAAACAGTTGTGTATTAGATATTTGATATGTTTTTCCTTTTTTAGTTTTGAAAAATGATCAAATTGACATTTTCCTGAATATTTTAATAGAAAAAATATGTAAAGAAAGAGCCTGTTTTATTTACACCTTTGAAACTGGAACTGAAGTGACTTCTGATAAAAAAATGCTTGGTAGCTAGGGAACTGGCATTAATACATGGATTGTAGATACAAAACTATAGAAACATTAGATCATCTTTTACTTTTTTGTGGGAATGTTGGTCAAAGCTGTTTCTGGTTTGAACATCAATAAATCTGTAAGTTATCACATGTTAAATCCCCAGCTTCCTTTGATAAACTAAGCTGCCTTTCCTCACTATCCCCCTAAGAAGCCTGGGAATCCCATTCTTGCCTCTGCAGGTGCCCATTGCAAAGAGAATCAGAGTATTGCCTCTATGCCTCCAATAATAAATTCTGAAGCCATATGTTACTGCTAATTTGTGTGACATGGTTGTGTGACTATGACTGACAGTGTGCAATATATTGTTTATAAATTTGATTTGATTTCAGGACTGGTGAGCAGGCATAGAGGAAAGCAGAAATTTAATTCTTAAGTCTGAAAAAGTGTCCAATGTTCAGAGTATTTTTCCCCAACCAGGTGCCCTCCATATGTCTTGGACTTCACTTATTTTAGCTAGGGATTCTAGAGGTTGAAGTTCATCACATCCAGAGGGCACTGAAATGATTCTACTTAAGGCCTAAAAGGATATAGTCTATATATTGTGTGGAAAGGAAGTTATCTAGACTGTGCTGGAATTAGACCAGTTCTGCTATGTTGTTCAGTGAAGAATTGTTTTTAAATAGCATCCAATGAATTAGGCTATAACTTATGATTGCCATATGAGTGCTATTCGGGGTGGAAATTTTACTTGATCAAAATTTTAGATAGCATCATGGTATCTTTGGGTACTAAAGAAATTTCAAAAGCTGCTTCTGACTTGGGATTTGTCTAGAAATACTTTTCAAAGTGGCATTGAAAGGTGTCTGCATGCATGCTCAACCTGAAGTGCTTGCTCCAGACTCTTAATTTCCAATTTCCTTATCAGCAAGCAAGAACATTCATGCTGAATTATAGCTTTCTTCAAAGTAGATGGCTGAATATTGGAATGAGTTGATGAGAGTGTGTTGCCCCAAAGGGGGATTTGAATGCTTTATTTGTGCCTGAGAGCCTGGGATTAGAGGGAATAGCTTTCAGTAGTCCTCATTGCTCCTTGTCCCTTTTCATGATGAACCAAAAAATAAAAATCTCCACCCAACCCCCCTCCCCCAGGATAAAGTATGTAAAATAAAAAAACTGGAACATACAACTAGCAAAATATGTAGATTGGCCTTGTCCAATCTGGTACTCCAGAAATGTTGGACTATAACTCCCTAATCACCCAACCAGAGTGAGTATCGTGGATAGAAATTACAGATTTAACATATCTTATATCAGATTGGGGATGATTGATGTACTTGCAACAAAAATTCAGGTACTAAGCTCAAATTTTGATTTGAAAGCACATGTGCATACCAGCATGAAATGTTTTTGATACTGAAGCCTTGATGAGAAAGAAAAACTTACTGCTGCTTGTTTTGCTAAAGTTAGAAAGAATTGGAAAGAATTTGAAAAACAATGAAACAAAAATGTTTTTGAAGAGTTTATCTGATAAGCACCAGCTAAGAGATTTCTATCAAGGCTCTTCATAAAGTGGGATAACGAAATATTACAACTTCAGTTTGCAGGTTCTACTTGAGTGAAAGTCCTGTTGTGTTGTTTTGTTATGTCAGTCAACTTTAATTTTGGTCTAATTTGGCTTGGAGAACTCTGTCCATGCCTCCTTTCTGTCTCGGGTTGAAATGTTCTAGGCACTGTGAATGGAGCGTGAAATAAACAAGTTGTTGAGGCCGCTCAGTGGCAGGAGTATGATGCTCCTTCAGTGAATGTGTCTGGTTCTTTATTTCTCAAGGGAATTATTTGGATGGGAAGAGTTCTCAGCAAAGCAATTATGTTTGGGAAGAAACAATGGATTTCTGAAGTTACTAAAAGTATGATAGTGTGAAATTTGCACTTCTCTACAACTTTTTAAAGCAGTTATGTCTTTTCCTGAGTTGCATGACTGCTTTAAAGAGTTGAAACAAGTATAATGTTCATGCTCTGTTTCCTCTGAAGCACTTGTTTGAAACAGTCCAAAGCATTGTACTGCTTTGTTAGAAAGATATAGGATGGAAATTAGTGGATTTTCACTCTGTATTTTGGCTGCTATCATGCTAAATCTTGCATTACTGTCTTAGAAAGGGCATTTGCAAAGCTTTGTGCAAGGGAAATTGAAGAATGAAGGATAGTAGTGTCATACATGCTAGTCTATGGTTTACTTGGTTTTTTTTTAAAGTAACTGTCTTCACACAAAACTAAACCAAGGGTCCTCAAACTTTTAAAATAGGGGCCAATTCATGGTTCCTCAGACTGTTGGGGGGGGATGTTGCAGAAGTGGGTTCCTCCCGGTTCGGACCAGTTCACCCGAACTGGTAGCAACCAGCTGGTGACGTCACAATGATGTCACAGAACTAGTTCTGTCGGTGCAGGGCCATGGATGCCACCATATTTTTGGTGAAAAAAATTTTTTTTTAAAGGGGGATTTTTTCATGGGTTTTTTTTTCCCCTTCTGTGCATGCATAGAAGGTGAGTTTCTGGCACTGCGCATGCATCACCATCTTGTTTTTGGCTTTTTGGCGGGGGGATTTTTAAAAACTTTTGGCACTGCACATGCGCATAAAGCACGCATGCGACCACGCAGCGTGGGAGGATGCGAACAGGCAGCAAGGTAAGTTAGAACCCACCTCTAGGTTGTTGGACTATAGTTTGAAAAAAACATGAACAAATTCCTATGCACACCGCACATATCTTATTTGTAGTGCAAAAAAACATGAAATAATATAATTTTTCTCTTTGTATCTCTCTCTCTTGTGTCTTGTCTCTCTGTGTGTGTGTCTCTGTGTCTCTTGTCTCTATCTGTCTCTTATCTCTGTCTAACTCTCTATCTCTGTGTCTCTGTCTCTCTTTCGGTGTGTGTGTCTGTCTCTCTGATTCTGATTCTTCGGCGCTTCATCTCTAGCTGGGTCTTGGTGCCCAACAGAGTGCAGCAGGAAACAGTGGGAGGCTATGAGGAGTTGTTGGTCAGCCACTCGGGGAGACGCACAACCTGCTGTCTGCCCCGAGACACTGGCTCGACCTGCGCTGTGGCTGACGCTGCTGTTGCCAGGGGTAAGTGCAGCAGGGTCGCATTGTGGCTCTGCATTGTAATGGGCTCCAGGACGAGGAGAGGACCCCATCTCCCTAATTGTGAAGCACACTAAATTCACTGTGCT
>JANHGD010002288.1:81345-92811 GCA_027560375.1 Imantodes cenchoa
ATATGAAATAATATGTATGTTTTTGGTGGAGAAAAACAAATAAAAACTTTTTGGGAAAAAAAACAAAGTCCATTAAACTGATATTGATTATTGTGGCTGGTAGTGTGACCTAAGAGCAAGGCTACTTTAGAATCCTTTGACATATTGAGGAATTCTTACATTGTGGAATTCATTGGATTTCTTTAAAGGGAAGATACAAAGATACCACCTCCCCCATGCTTGTGAAGCTATCTATCTCTGGCCACATGGGTCTCATCAACTCTGCTTCCCACTAGTAACTTGCTCTGCCATTTAACTGGCAGAAACTTGTTATGGTCTATTTTACAGCTTACCCCAGTCTTCTCTTGTCCAGGCAAAACATGAATAAGCATCCCTTGTAAGTTTATCTTCCAAATCCCTTATCATCTTGAGACTGGTGCTATGGACATATAGGTAGTCCTCAACTTACGATCACAATTCAGCCCAAAATTTTTGTTGCTAAGAGAGACTTTCCATAGGGTAAAGTGAGTTTTGCCATTTTGACAGCCTTTCTTGCCACAATTGTTAACACACGGGTGTTAAATGAATCTGGCTTCCTCATTGACTTTGCTTGTCAGACAGTCGGAAAAGGTGATTACATGACCCTGGGACACTGCAACCATCATAAATATGAACCAGTTGCCAAGCATGTGAATTTTGATTATGTGACCATACCGGTAGGGATCCTGCAACTGTCATAAGTGTGAAAAATGGTCATGTCACTTCTTTCATTGCTGTTGTAACTTTGAACAGTCACTAAATGAACAGTTGAAAGTTGAGGACTACCTTTATTCTACTTTGTCAATATCTTTCCTAAAATGTGGTGCTTAGAAATAGATAGAATATTGGAAACATGGCTTGATAGAAAGGAACAATAACTTCATGATATTACCGGTATACTTTTATCAATGCTATCTAGGATGGCATTTGCTATTTTTACAGTGTATCACATTATATTCAGTCTGTGATCCATCAAGACACCCAGATGGTTTTCATAAATACAGCTTCCCAGGATCATTTCCCCTATCCTACAATTATACCTTCAGGTTTTCCTACTCAAATTCAGAATTTATTCTTGTTGAAATTCATTTTGATATTATCTGCCATGAATCTTGACATTACCCTCTCCCCAAGACATTTGCTACCCCTCCATCTTTTTCTTGTTCACAGATTTAATAATCATATTTTCTATTATCCAAATTTTTATAAATATGTTGAAGAGTATAGCTTTTAGACTGGATCCATGAAATATGCTTTAAACTTGATATTTTTTCAGCGTGATGCAGAGCCAGTCATTTACATCATCGGGTATAATTATTTTCTTGGTTCTGTACTAATCTAATGGTAACATTTTCCAGTTCATTGTTTGTCATATCCAGGGGTGGGTTCTAACTTACCTTGCTGCCGGTTTGCTTCCTCCTGCGCCGTGTGGGCGCATGCACGCTGCCAAAAAAAAAAATCTAAAAGAAAAGCCGAAAACAAGATGGTGACACATGCATAGTGCTGGAAACTCGGCTTCTGCGCATGCGCAGAAGAAAAAAAAACCAGAAAAAATCCCCCCCATTTTTTTTTTCAATTTTTTTTTTCCCCAAAGAATTCCCCCCAAAAAGATGGTGGCATCCACGGACCGGCACTGACACAACCAGTTCCATGACATTATCGTGATGTCACCAGCAGGTTGCTAACAGTTCAAGCAAACTGGTCCGAACTGGGAGGAACCCACCTCTGGTCATCTCCCTTACTGGGGTCTCATAAAAGACACTTAAATATTTTGCTAAAATGAAGATACATAATGCTCACTGCACTGTAACAGTAAATTAAACTCTTTCCAAAAAAGAAATGTTGGTCTGGCATGACTTAGTCTTAACAAACCTATGGCTCCTGCAAACAATGCATTCTTCTCCAAATACTCAATGATCAGATCAGGGGCGGGTTCCTCCACCGGCATACCGGTGCGATGTGCACGCATCCTGATGTTGCGGGTACACGTGCACACATCCCCTTGTGCGATTTTGCTTCCTGTGCTTGCGCAGAAGCAAAATCTCGTGAGAGGATGCTCGCACGCAAGAGATTTCTGTGATTTTTATGCTTCCGTGCATGCGTGGAAGCAAAAAATCTCTGAAATCTCACGCGCACGAGCATCTTCTCGCGAGGGGACGCTCATGTATGTGAGATTTCGGTGATTTTTTTGTTTCTGTGCATGCGCAGAAGCAAAAAAATATCACCAAAATCTCAGGTGCGCGAGCATCCCCTCACAAGATTTTGCTTTTGCGTATGGGCAGGAAGCAAAATTTTTTAAAAAAGATGGCGCTGTGCGACAGCCTGGTGAAGACGGCACTGGAGCCATTGTGCAATCCGCGGCTGCTACCAGGATGGCAGAGTGGCCTGCACTGGTAGCAACCCACCCCTGGATCAGATGCTTAATTATCTGTTTCAGAATTTTGTCTGGTAATTGACATTAAGCTGACTAGTCTAGATCTTCTTTTTCCCTCCTTTTAAGGATTTCCCATTCTCCAATTTTTTAGCACTAGGCCCATACTCTATACTTTCTCAAACACCATAAAAAGTTGCTCCAAGATGATAAACTTCACAAACCTCTTTAGGATTTCAGATAATTTGGTTCTGGGTTCTCAGAAAGATACATAAATGGGCTCATTTATGTGTCCTTCTGGCCCCAGTGTGAAGACAGCCATTCCCCCCATCCCTGCAAAAGCAATTTCCTTTCATAGTTTCTTGCTCTGCTGCAAACAGTGTTTTTCCAGTTCTACCATCGTAAGATGTGTTCATGGTTTAATCTGCAGCTGGTTGTTCTAAGATTAATTTAGAGTTGGAGGCCTGTTCTGTTTCCTACTAAGCACGTAAAATATGTCCCATCTCTAATGTTTAGAGCCATTTGTTTGTTCTTCTACAGCAAAGGCAGTAGTGGGTTCCACTTACCTTTGCTACCGGTTCGGGAACAGGAGCACCCAGGCGTGCTTTGTGCGTGCGCAACACTTTTGTTCATGCACAGAAGCTTCTGCACATGCACAGAGCATTTTTGATGGTGTCCAGGTGGATGGGCGGAGCCTCCTGCTGCCGCCACTACCAGTTCACCAAACTGGTGCGAATTGGTAGCAACCCACCACTGAAAAAGCCAGTTTGATCTGCTTAGCTTCTTTTGGACATCATTCCTTTTTTGTGGAGAAGAAGAAAGCAAAGATGATACTGTATAACTTTTGTTTTTTGTTTTTTTTACATTCAGCAGAGTCAAAAACACCTTTTTATTCCCTTCAGCCCAATGGAATGTTAAAAGAAATTATGCAAAGGACTGGGGAGTGGGGCGGCTACGTCTCTCTGTCAGCAGAATAATTATCCAAAACTGGAACAGAGCAGAACCAAATATGGTATGGGAGAGAAACCGGGAAAAAAAAGATCAGGTTCAAAAATAGGCTACATCCAGTTGGGGCTGCTGGGAAAAACATTCTAGGAAAATGTCCCGTAATGCATCCTTGTGGGAAAGGCCATAGAGCGCCACGTTAGAGTCCTGGTGACTCCTCCCTTCTAAGCCACTCTTCCTTGTAGTCCCATAGCCTCATGACAGAGCATTTGCAACCTAACCTGTGTTCCTCAGGTTACACATATACGGGACACAATATGAAGGGAAAGCAAATGCACACATGCACATGCCAATTACTAGTTCTTTTTCTTCCTAGTGTTTTCCTGCAAATGCCACTTTTTCCCAGATCAACCAATTGTTGATCCATTGGTTGTGATATGAAATGACTGACTGGCTTGTCACCGGAGCCTGATGTTGTGGGCTGAGAGAGAGGGACTAATCCAAAGTCACCCAGTTGGCTTTCATGCCTAAAGTGGAATTAGAAGTCACAATCTCCTAGTTTCTAGCCTGGTGCTTTTACCACTAGAACAAACTGGTTCTCATGTCCACATACATGTGCCTTGTTGCTTTTTGCTTCCTTTGCCAGTTTACATTCCGTTCACCCTAATGACTTTCTACATATATTAGCTATTTGCTGGTATACTTTTTTGATAATTATAATAACTATTTCCTATTTCCTACTCATGACCCTTTATAATTTTGAGGTCAGTCAAAATAAATCTACTGTAATTTCCTAAGTGCTCCCCCATTTTTAAAAATTGAAATGGTGTGTGATTGTATTTCTAGTGTCTTCTCCCCCCCCCCCCCAGGGGTGATAGCCTAAAGCCTAGTTTACCAGTTGTAGAGTTTGTTGAAAGACGAGTCCTGTTTGAGTAAGGTGGAGTAACTATGCTGGCAAAAACGGTGTTTGCTTAGTGCTGTCACAGGTAAGAATTCTGTCTTTGGGAGGACACCTAAGCTAAACAAGCGTGTGAAGTAGCCAACCACTTCCTTCAAGAACCCCAGAGAAAGGGCATATCCTGATCCTTATAGGAGGGAGGGAAGCCCTCAGATCTGGGAAGTTTCTCTTATAGCTTTAGAAAAAAAGCAGGGCACATTTACACTTATTTTTATCAGTCAGTGAGCAAGTTATTGCTTTCCTATCTATTTGGGCATCTTCTGCAGCTCATGTGAGGCTAATTAAATGAGGATAATATTTGTTTCTATTGAAATATAACATCTTTAACGGTAGGGAACTATTTCAGGGGTGGGGGGAGTATCGCTAGAATTAAATGCTGCAGTTTGCTCTTAAAACTCGTAGAGCTGCTCCTCCCATACAGGTAAATCAATGCCTTTTTTGATGGCTGCCCACTTAGACCACACTTTTCAGTGATAGTCAAAACCTAGAAGTCCACAAAACATCTTTTATCTGTGCCTTTGCCTTAATATTGTCTCATCCAAATCAAATGTTCAATTTAAGGGAAAGTCCCATTACAAATGACTAAAAAACTAATAATTAAATGGACAGGAGCTACAAGAAAATGTGTATAACTCCAAATCTTAGAAGACCATCTGTGATAACTAGCCCTCTTTTCCTTACCCGCAGCACTTCCCTGGAGACTGCCTTAGCCGAGTGCATGGAGGCACTGAACTGTTTCCTGCATAACCAGTTCAGTAAGAGCTTGGAAATGCTGCAGCCCAGGTAAATCAGAAGTGCCCAAGCTGATTCATCCTGCACACAGGACAAGTGCCGGATATCAGCTTCCTTTCCCCCCACTATTACCAGGGTTCCCAGCTGTTCTGTTGAATTAAATCCTCCTCCAGCGCTTTCCAACTAGAGAACCCCAATTACAGTGTTCACAGATTTGTGGGATGCAATGGAAGGAGAGTTGCTTCTCAGACACTGAGCTTGAATAAAAGGGGTGGGGTGGGTGGGTGAGGAATTAGCCTGGTTTGCTAGAGTCTTTTTTCACGTCTGAAATAAGGCAAACTATGTTCCTCTAGCGTCTCCAGAAAAGTCAGTGCTAAGTGTTCCCTAATGCTCATATGCAAGCAGCTGTCTAGTTCCCCTGTGAGGGACTCAGCTCATAAGTATTTCATGTAGCTTGTGGGGAAGGTAGCAGGATATATGCTTCAGTATTCTAACAGTATGCAAGTTGGTGTTTTAAGAGGCTTATTACAGAGAGGCCAGGTTTGTGCTGGTAGGTCGGGTGGCAAAATCTGGAATTAAATGTTATTGAAGGTTACATGGCTATTACTAGTAAGAGCAGCTCTTTGCTGCATGATCTTCAGTACTCCCATGGCATTTCTTTGGCTATTCTTTGTAAGGATGGAGAAAGTTATACATCCTGTTGTAGGGAAAAGAAGGAAGAGCTATTTATTTAGCAATAGGTCTTATTCAAGCCCGAAGTATGTAAAGATTGTGCAGTGTTGAGTGATGCTGTTTAGGAACACAGCGTTTATGACTCCTATAATTTAAAACAAGGATAGGGAAATCAATGGGGAGACTGTTTTACTGCAGCTGTCATTCTATGAAGTGAAACATTTATGGAAAGCATACTTTTTTACTGTTATGTATTCTGAAAAGATTGCTAAATGTATGTATCTTAGATGGTTTTTATAAGGTAAAATGAATACAATGGTCATACCAGATAACTTTAACTGTTATGTTGACTCACTTTTTAATACATTTAACAAAATACATTTTGTTAAAATGAAAGATAATTTTACTGTATATTAATAAATGTACTTTATTTTTGTCTTAAGTTTTGAGCTCAGAAAAAGTAACATACATACAAATGCCTTAACTAGAATGCACATTAAGAGTTTGATTTTTGCCTTCCATTCTAGTTTAAGTCTATGATTCTGATAAAATCTGAAGCCACCATTGTAAGCAGTAACTCTTTCCTCTTCATTAGCAAAAGCTGATAGAAAAGCTGCATTCATTTAATAAATGCTAAACCCTAAACCCAAGTTACATCAGACTAATCATATTATGGATTAGCCTGTTAACGGAGTATGTTAATAGCGCATGGCCAGATTACCCAAAATACAATAATCCACAGATAAATCAACTGTGCAAGTGCATAACGGTACCAATTGCAAAAGCAGATGGGGAGGGAGAGTGTAAAAAAAATTAGGAGAAATAGTTGAAATCCATGCACATTTTTTTTTTCAAAAATGACTTTTCCTGGATCTCTTTACTACACTAAAAAAAGCTGCATCTGTAGACTTCTGTGCTGGTATTGATAAAACGGCATTGATTTGATTCCCAGATTGATTTGATTCCCAGATTAAACTTAATTGGTAATTGGACTTTGTAGGGTTCAATGGAAGAGTTTTAGTTTGATGGAATATTCTCAGACTTCTCGACAAACTTGAACTTGGACCCTATTTAACAAAATGAAATTCATTGTAGAGAAAAGCAAGGTTTATACTTAGGCAAGAAAAACCAAATGTACAGGTACAGATTAGGTGAAACTTGGTTCAATAACAGTAACTGAGAGAGGAACCTTGAATTCCTAGTAGACAATCATTTACATATGTGCCTGCTGCATGCTGCAACCACCAAAAAACCCAGTGCAATCCTAGGCTGCATTAACAGAGGGATAAAATCAAGACTACATGAAGTATTAGTACCACTTTGTAATGCCTTGCTAAAGCCACACTTGGAATATTGCATCCAGTTTGGTCACCATGATATTAAAAAAGATGTTGAGACTGGAAAGAATGCAGAAAAGAGCAACAGAAGTGGCCTGGAGGCTAAAACAAACGAAGAATGGTTGCAGGAATTGAGTTTAGTGAAAAGACGGACTAGGGATGACATGATAGCAGTGTTCCAATATTTGAGAGACTGCCACAAAGAAGAGGGGGTCAAATTACTCCCCAAATCACCAGAGGTCAGGACAAGAAACAATGGATGGAAACTTATCAAGGAGAGAACCTAGAACTAAGGAGAAATTTCCTGATAGTGAGCACAATCAACCAGCGAAACAGCTTGCCTTCAGAAGTTGTGAATGCTCCATCACTGGAGACTTTTATAAAGAGACAGCCATTTATCTGAAATGGTATAGGCCTATAGGGTCTCCTGCTTGAGCAGGGGCTTGACTAGAAGACCTCCAAGGTCCCTTCCAACTCTGATGATGTTCTATGTTCCAGATATTAATCCTCCTCCTTTGTTAATGCCTTGTGTGTGTGTGTGTGTGTGTGTCATATACATCAATAATCAGCAAAGCCTTGTATTGCCTTGAACCATATATTTTGTCTTTCGTTGTTAATCCCTTTTGGCAGGACTGGAGAGAGCATGTACCATGCCTTAATTTATGCCACCATCCTGGAGATGCAAGCCATGATGACCTTTGAACATGAAGATATTGTCCATGCAGGGCACACCATGAAAGAAGCCCAGGAGATCTGTCAGAGGTGTGTAGTTCACACATGCCATTGAAATGGAGCATAGGAAGATTTGTTTCTGCAGCCATGGTCAGGGACTGCTGCAGAGGGGATGACAAGTTGTTCAGCTTGTGAATGTTGCTTCTAAATAACCAGTATTTCCCCAAAGTCTGACTTGACTGCTGCATTAGTTGGTGGATATTTAATTCTTCCTTGAACAAGGTACGAGATCTGCAGTTCTGAATGCTTATTCCCTTCTCAGTTTAAAAATGGGATGAAAAAGTGGATGCAAAAGGACAAATGATTGGGGGATGAATGTAACCTACAGAAATAGTAGAGGATTGCTTAAAGGTGCAGCTGGAGTACAATGCTTAATGGCTTCTGGTGGAATGTGATCGCCTAGGATGAGGGGTTGGAGAAGGTGGATGAAGAACCTAGTAATTCAGCTGCTTTTGGTTCCCCTGATAGATTTCGGAGGAAAACCACTGTGACTGGTACCTTCTCTAGTCGGCAAGGTGGAGATGCTTGTACGGAAGGTGAGAAGAGTTAAAATTCAAAGTGCTGAGAGTCAAGACAATATTTTATTTGTCTTAATGTAGGAAAAGCTGGAGGATAGGAGGGAATAGGTGTAAAGTTGCACAAATCCACTCAGGTCTTGCTTGATTCCAGATAAGCAGGATCTAGTGAAAGGTGCTACTGCATTACCTGGGATTCTTTTGTCCTCCGAGGAAATGGAGCCTCTTTAGGGTATCCTCTGCCACCTGCCGACTGGATGTTTGTCTTTCTTGAATCCTTTAAGTAGCTGATGATGGAGGGATAGTTTCCTAAATGCTGGAGGATGTCAATATCTAATTGCAAGAAAGATATTGTCCACCCCATAAAAGGCCATAAAAGGCCATCTATAGATATGGTGTTTTAGATAACATACAGCATTTGGGGGACCAGCTCATGATTACAACATACAGAGAATCTCATCAGGTGATCGCAATTTGTGACATTCCCTGCTGGTTTCCCACAAGCAAAGTCAATGGGCAACTTTGCAGGGAGGTTATAAGTCAACCCAGTAAATCACTCCTGCTGTTTTTCTCCTGAGAAGCCCATCATGGAGTAATCCCAAGGAACTTCTGTGGCACTCCTGGCCCTCCTGCAGTGCGTGCCCAGCTGCAACACCCCCTTACTTTCCTGCGATCTCTGCCCACCCACCCAAAACCCCTTTTGATCTGCCTGCACCTTCTGCTGGCTTTTCTGGATCCCATGCCAACCTGCCCGTGCTCCCTGGCAGCTGCCCTTGGCAGTTCCCCACTCCCTATGGCACCTGCTTACCTCTCCCGTGCCCCCCTGAGTTCCTTACTTGGTTGGGACTCCTGCTGCCTTCCACCGAACAACCTATATGTGCTGCAGCACTTAGCAACAAAGTTTCTGGTCACAATTATGGTTCATACGTATGGACTAGTGTGTAATGTGCTCCCACTGACTAACATACAGGCTATTGCACTTTGGACCAATTGAAGCTTCTGAGAGCATATTGTGATAGTTCTAGTAGAACATAACAAAAGTATGGGTCACTATGGTGAATAATAGAGAGAATATTTGAAATACTGCACATATTCCAGGGGTGAAATGTGAACAGTTTCCCTACCGCCCTGAGTCCCTTGTGGAATGGGCGGCATATAAATCCCAATCAATCAATCAATCAATAAATGAATACCGGCTCTGTGGGCGTGGCTCATTTTGTGGGTGTGGCTTGAGGTCAGGTGGGCATGGCTTGGTGTTGAGGTGACTGGGTGGGTGTGACCAACTTGTAAAATGTGGTGAAACTCACTTAACAATGCTTTTGCTTAGCAACCAAGATTTTGGGCTCAATTGTGATAATAAGCTTTCTTTCTTTCTGCGCATGCGTCCCCTGTCATGGGCTGGATGCGGGGAGCGGGACCCGAGGTGGAGGGCAGCTTCCATCAGGCCCGGTCTGGGGTGCTGGGGAGCCCTTGCTGTCCGTGGCAAAGACACACCGGTGCTGCTGCCACATTCGCCCATCACAGGCATCCTAAAAGGGGAGGAGACATTCAGCCGCAGCCGGTGGTTTCTGAGACTTCAGGCGAAACTGGCGATGGATGCCCAACCAGCGAGCATGGCGGATGGGCTGGAAGAAGCATGGTTGAGTGGGGCTGGGGCAGCGCAGCCTATTGTGCCTTCTCTTACCCTGCTCTCCATCCCGGAGGGCCGCACATCCCCCATGCCAATCCTCCGTACAAACCGCACGCCCTGTTTCTGCAAAGGCAGAGCCCTGTAGGGTAATCTAAAGAGGGGAGGGGGATGCTGTAGAAAAGGCCACCTTCCACCCATGCCGGCTCCGTGGGACTTGGGGCTCTGAAGCAGCCTGCTGGCTTCCAAACTGGTGCTGTGGGCTGAGTTCCCAGAGTGGTGCCGGCAGTCAGCCGGGCCAATCCGCAAAGAGAGCAGGCAGGTGGCTAGGTGAGAAGCCAGTGGGCTGCTTTGGAGTCCCAAGTATTGCGGAGCAGGCACGGGTGGAAGGCGTCCTTTTCTGCAGCATCCCTCTCCCCACTTTGGATCGTCCTGCAAGGGGCGAGTTCTGCTTTTGCAGAAATGGGGTGGGTGCATGTGCAGCAGCCCCGGGACATTTAGTTGTCCTTCCGCTGCCCCTCTCAGCATCTGCATTTCCACCAAGGGATGCCTGCCCACCCACTGGCCGGGCCGGGCTGGATGCCAATCTCGGAAGGCAAGTGGATGTGGGGGACTGCCGGGAAGGCCATGTGGAAGGCTGCCAAGCATGGCAGGGCTGCAGGGAAAGGAATAGGCTGCTACTTCCCTTCCCCACTGCCCTGACATGCTATCCTGCCTTCCATGTGGCCTTCTGCTTGCCTGCCTTTGCAAGCTGGCCACGGGGACACTGGGAAGGCCCCATGGAAGGCAGGAAAGCATGACGGGTCTGTGGGCTGTGGGGAATGGGGAATGAGGAATGGAGTAAGGAAGGCAGGCTGGGATGGTTGGGGGGCAGGGGTAGTTAAGTAGGCCACGACTTCGCAGGCTTACCTGGCAGGCAGATCAGGGGCACATTGCTTTAACCAGGCAAGCTGCAGAGCAATGACTGGGTGGGGCAGGGCGAGTGAACGGTGACTGGAGGACCTGGGGGGGGCAGCATGAGGCCCGCAAATGATCCCCAGGGGCTGCATGAACTGCATAAGCCCAGGGATTGGGGGGTGGCAGCCACACTAGGCTGCAACTGGCAATGCTTACCTTTTTGAGTAAGTGGCCTTTGGCAAGGTGTCCAGGCAAGGCAAGGCATCAGCAAAGCAAGTACCTGTCCCCGTATGCCAAAGGGGAACAACTTATATAGGCCGGGGGTCGGGTGGGTGGGCCAGAAGCACTGAGCCAGGTGTTGGGAAAAGGGAGTTAGGCATAAGGAAGCACCGAGCCGAGTGGCAGGAAAATTGTGGCGGGAAAAGTGGCCATTAAAAAAAAGGAAAGGCGGCGAGCAGGAAAAGCAATGACTGGGTGAGCCGGCGATTGGGTGGACATGGGCGGTGGGGGCACAGGGAGAGAACTGGTTTGTGGGCATGGCCAGCCAACAATTGCTATCAGTACAGCGAACCACCGTCGCCAGCCCCTACACCAGGGGTGAAATGCTCCCGGTTCGCATAAGCCTCTTCGTCGGCTGACAGCCGATCACCTAGGAGGTTTGA
>JANHGD010002298.1:45503-64195 GCA_027560375.1 Imantodes cenchoa
GACTCAGGCCTGGTTGCTCAATCACACAGTGGCTCTCTCCTTGACAGCAAAAACTTCTAGAGGGAAGGAAAAAAAGCAAGGAAGAAAGAGTCAAGGTTATCAAGTTTACAAGACAGGAAAGAGAGAATAGACAAAGGCCAGAGAGCTCAAGCAGAGACAGAAGCAGAAAAGGAACTAGCGTAACATGGTCAAAAAGAAATGTAAAGAAATCAGAATCAAAGCTATAATTATAAGATATGCATTGGCTCTGGAACTGCCCTGACTTTGGCACCTGAAGGGAGTAGTATGCTATACTAGACCAAGCTACGTTAAAGACTGGCTTCTCCCAATACTTTCTACCTGTCCAATTTGGTCTAGTAGACTGGGAATGCTGCGGGACCCATCAGTCACAGAATGACAGGACCAGGAGGCATGCCTTCTCAGCAGAAGTCCCTGCCCTTTGGAGCTCAGGATGGCCCCCAGCCTTTTGGTCTTTTGTAAAGTTTTAAAGCTCTGACTACCTGTGCCTGAGACTGAGGTCCTGAAAGTACCGGTATTAGTGGCCTTGTTAACTGGTCGCAGTGTTAACTGTTTCCTAATTTATGAAGAGAACTTTCAGCTGCCTCTAGGTATAATTTGTAACTGTTTTTGTGTTTTAATTATTGTGATACTGTTTGCTGCCGAGAGCCAAATGGTTTGAAATGTCCACTACAGAAATTGAATAAATAAATAAATATTTTATGTGAGTGCAGGTGTGTGTATGTGCTTTGCTACCATTTTTGGGATAGGTGCAATATACAATCTCCTAGTCAACAAAAGATTGCCACCTATCGTTTTGATTTCTTCTGGCATGACATAATATTATTACGAAATGATGCATTGTTAGTTCATCAAAGTATTCTGTGGGAAGCTAAAGGTGTCCAGAACTCCCCAAGTGATAAGCTCCCTTGGCTTCTTTGCTAGTCAAGAAAGAAATGGGGGCTCCCCATACATTTCAGGGTTACGTCTTCAGCAATAGCCATTAAAAAATCTACAACAGAATCTTGACATGTTTGTTATTATTTAAACGTTTTAAAAGCATTATTGTGTTATTTAATTACAATATCTAAACAATGCTTTACCCATGGTTAAGTACTGTAGTTCAACTAATCCAATTTTCTGGTTCACACTGAATCAGGAACTAACCATGTGACTTGGCATTAATGCGACACATTGGACTAAGATGTAGATGGCGACTTAGTAAGGGATGCAAATATGCTATTGTGTAGATAAAACGTAATCGCATAACAATTAAGCATACAAACTAATTTAACAATAATTCCCTATCCCTAAGGAATCTTTTCTACACCATTGCCTACTGTCCAAAAGATTCTAAGGGTGTTATGTTAACAGAGAGCTTGAAAGATCTTCTGGACAGAATAGACATCGGTTTGACCTGAAAGAACACTGATGACCTATACGAGAGTATCATTCGGTTTCAAAAGAAAACTAACGGTACAGGAAAAAATGTTTTTTATAGATCTTGGGATAACCAGACAGTGACAAGTTTAGAAAAGCACAGCAAGAGCATAAAGTTGTATGCTTATCAAGACCACATATGTGGGCACACATACATACATACATACATACAAAGTAATTTTACCTGGTTTCCTCCAAGCCCATGACAAGTATACATTATCAGTGGCTTGCTGCCTAAATTATTTTCTCCAACATCCAAACATGCTCTTCTTCCAACATTTTTTAGCTAAATAGAAAGTTGAAATGGAATCATGAGACGAGGGTTAACTACAATACACAGGTGGTTTTCTTTATCCGTGGGTGGTGCATTTCAAAGTAACAAAATCTTGAATGAATGGAAATTGGATTTCAGAATCTATAATCATCCCTTTCTTCCCATGAAAACTTTCTTCCTCTTCCTCCCATAGAAAATATTTGCATAATATTCCCATGTTTGCTTTTTCTTCTAGCATCTCAGCTTAGTCACAAGGCTCTATATGGTTTCTGCACAGCAAATGATGATCGCTTATGGAACAATTTGTTTAACTGATGACTAAGAGTCTTCTCACTTGCCTACCACATGGTTCATGTCAGCTTATATATTCTGCGTGGCTCTTTTATATATCCAGCGAAGGGGCCTCTTCATTGTGCTGCTAGGCACTAGTGCTGCCTATAGCCCACACATAGTTCTGCAACATGCAGCCACTGGAGTGAGTTTGAGCCATACAGCTGCTCCACAATCTTGGTGGAGAATCTTCTTGATAAGGCTGCTAGACGTTGGTATTATCTGCAGACTACTTGCGCTTCCCAGTTATATGGCCAGTTTGTGCACAATTCTAGCATCCAATGGTATTATCAAGAGGCCCTTCCATGAAAATAATGAAAAAGTTGTGAGAAGTGAAGAATCCATGAGCATGAGCTCTGTGGGCGAATTCTTCCACTCCCAGAGTGAATCACTTTGAAGGTGGGCAGCTGCATGACTAAGCTTCTCCAGTGACACTTGTGGTGACAAGTCTAGGAGAAGCAAATATAACCACTTCATGCAAACTTATTAAACTTAAAAAATTACACACACACACACACACACACACACACCTATATATAGTGGTATGTGTGTATCTGTGTGTATACATACACACACACACACACACACACGTGTGTGTGTGTGTGTGTGTCTGTCTCTGTCTGTCTCTGTCCAATAGAAGAGAGTATCTTTAGCTCAGGGTTGAACTATCAGATTCTTCGTGTTCTCTGAGTTGTTTCCTTGCAGACATTTCATTAACTATCATCAATGCAAGTGAGTGATGATATTATATTCACACTGATGTTTTTTAGTTGGGGAATGAAGTGTCTGCAAGCAAACAAGTTCAGAGGGCATCAAGAACTCCACAGTTCGTCCTCTCTCTCTCTCTCCCTCTCTCTCTCTCTCTCTCTCTCTC
This sequence comes from Imantodes cenchoa, assembly GCA_027560375.1. NCBI lineage: Eukaryota > Metazoa > Chordata > Lepidosauria > Squamata > Dipsadidae > Imantodes > Imantodes cenchoa. The sequence goes on from JANHGD010002298.1 coordinate 48,419, forward strand.
TCTCTCTCTCTCTCTCTCTCCCTCTCTCTCAGAAAGAGAGGGGGGAAGGGAGGGAGGGAAGGACATCATTCGGTACCTTTTATATACAAAACAACAAAATATATGCATAAATAAATAAATACTCACAAATCCATGTAATGTAGGATTCAAATCTGGTACATATGCTTCAGGGAAAACATTGCTTAGGTACCAGGCAAAATTTTTACACTGTAATTGTTGTCTTAACTCATGTCTTTTTGAGAGATTGCCAAATGTTTTCTGTTGAAACAATGCTAAATAATTAGTATACAGAAAAAAATGATAATGAATTTCATTAGAAATACTTCCCCATTTTAAAAAAGTTATTTGTAAATTAATTTGGTTAAACAAACGTAAAAATACTTTATAAAAGGGAGAAAAGGATATAGATGAAGAATACAATAGTCCATTACCAATATTTTAAGGAAGAAGTCATGGTTTGATGGCGTGACATAGCCCTGCTTTCTATATATATCACACTTAATAACACTGACAATAGCCAGTCATGTGAACTCCCTGAATTCTTACAATTGGCCATGCCAACTATGGAATCCTGGGAACTGTAGTCCACAGATCCAGGGGTTGCAAGGGTGGGAAACAAGTGATTTCTAAAACTGGCTTCTTACCATGATGGGCCATAGAACAGGGCCTTAGTCTTACCTTTGTTTTTCTTAAAAGAAATTAATTTATTAATTTATTTCCTACCTTTATTGTTTTTATACATAATTCAGGTCAGTGAACATACCTAATACTCCTTCCTCCTCCTATTTTCCTGACAACAACCCTATCAGGTGAGTTGGACCGAAAGGAAATGACTGTCACAGAGTCATCCAGTCAGCTTTCATGTCTAAGACAGAACTAGAACTCACTGTCTCCTGATTTCTAGCCTGGTACCTTAACCAAAAAACAAATGAGATTAAAATTCACATAGTTTAGCTGATACTAACAAGTTCACAATAATAATTCAATCATACTAGACAGGTCTCATCAGGGAAGCTAAATGAAGCGTGTCTCTCCCATAAACAATACGATGAGACGTGGCTTGCAGATATCTATACCTGGGTCAATTAGGAGTCCACTAGGGGTTGGAGATCTCAGACATTTGGTGACAAATGGACTATAGGACTCAGGACTTTGACTGAGCAACCAGGGCCAGCAGCTGCAAGACTATCGGAAGAAAAATTGTCGCAAATATACAAAGATTGAAATTTTAAAAAGGGCCAGTGTTAAACTTTTTGGAAGAGCTGGCCAAGTTTAAAATTAGGGAAGACATCCGGCAAATACAGGGAGGAAAGGGGAGAGGGGAAAGGGCAAAGAGCCCCCCCCCTTAGAGAAGAAAACTGTTTCTGTATACATGTGGGCAAGAAATGATGGGAAACAACACAGATACACACACACACACACACACACACCATTTCTTTCCTCGTTGCTAATGAGAAAAGGCCAAAGATAAACTTTTCTGAACGAAGCAATGTGGCAGCATTAATTTAAAATCGACTCTTTGAAGCCTCAAGTGTCCCCAAGGGGCCTTTAATTCAAATCCCTGGGTTGCGCTGCGAGGGAGGGTGCACAGAGCTCAAAGGGTATGGGTGGGGAGGGTAAGCTGGATCAAGGAGGGAGGGACAGAGGAAGCAAGAGACAGGGAGAGAGACAAGGAGGAGAGGAGAAAGAGATTCTCCCTCACCTCTGGCATTTAGCGAGTTATCCTGAGCAATGAATTGTCCCACATGGGGATTCCACTGGGACGAGTTGCGCAGTGGTGAATTGCCCGTGGAGGCAGCTGGGGAGGGCTGATTGGGGAGTTGTGGTCATGGTGGGTCGGCTGGGGCAGGAGTGAGGCAGCTGTGCCCAATTGTCCCATTCTGTCCTCTGATATCCTGGACCTATGCCATAAAGGGCTTTAAAAGTAATGAGCAACACTGTGAATTGGACTCGGAAGCAAACTGGCAACCAATGCAGCTCATGTAGCAGTGGAGCCATGCAGTTTCTATTAACTTACTTTCAGATATTTTAAACATGTTTTATAGGAAATATAGTTAAATATTTTTCATTTGTTTTTGGTTGAGCATTCTCCCAGAGGAACCTCCTACATCTTAAGTTATATCTTGCTACTTCTTTGTAATTTGGAAATCCCGTATTATGTTCTCCATGAACAAATGTGTCTAGTTGAATTGCAGGGGGAAAAATCAGGCCTTTCTGTTTGAAAAATAACAGCTCATTCACAACTAGCACACAGAACTTCTTGGTATACATATCTTCATAAGTTTATAAACTAAGATAAAATTTCTCTAATCCACATTATATTTAAAAGTTCTAGGAATTACAAAATATTAATGGGTTAGAATTAAAATTTTAGAGATACGCATTTCCTTATATGCAGAAAGACATTCTTGATTTGTACTGAATACAGCACTAAGCCCACAGTTCTCAGTTTTGCTGATATCTTTGGTCCATGGGTATTAGGTACTGCTATTACCTAAGTCACTACTCATGTAACTAATGTAATAGAGGGTTTTTAACAATAATTTATTTCATTATTTGCAGAAGAGAAGTTTTGGATTTATAATGAATACTAAGAATAACTATTCCAACTTTTACAACTGCGTTTTGTTTGAAGCAAACTGTTGCCTAATCACACCTTGATTAAAAATCACAAATTTACCCATTGTCTTATTTAGACAATCCTTACTTCTAACCTGGGACAGAACAGAAATATGGAAGGAAATAGAATTTGAGAAAACTATAGCAGCTAAAAATAACTATACAACTGAGTCATGGCACATTGTTAAAAGGAAAGAAAAATACAGCAAAACAGAATGCTCTTTTCCTTACTGTCTCATACAACAAAACACTCAAATTCTGGACTGACATTCAACAGTGACTCTTTCAATCAAATTTCTACTATCTAGGCTTTTTATTTATTTTAGTTTTATCACTGCTGATCTCTAAATATTGTTACAATAGAAACAAAAGCACATAATGCTCTTTTATGGTAGTATTCCAAGATGTTTATTTACAAATTTTGATGGACAATAGTCTAAATATCTAGGTGAGCAATGAATATATAAATTAAAAATAGCGGAACCAAGATGCAGCCCTGCTTAATATCTCTGAAAATAGTAATTTCCTTAGCAATGTGTATTTCAAAAGATCCTTAAATATGAACTTTTATATAGTGTCAACATCAGGAGAAATAACCAGTGATTGATTGTCACTGAAAACAATTTGTAGCTTAAGATCGGGTCAGATTTAAAATCAACTGCTGTTGCATAGAGATAAATTTGATTTATTTTTCTGCCAGATGGTTTGATAGAAAGGCTGGGTGTAAAACAGAAAGCCAGGATGAAAGTCAAATTGCTGCTTTGCCAGAATATTTTCAGACTCCATCCAAACCACTAATCAACCATACAGATGTCTGGCATACAATTTTCCGACTATACTCAGCAGGCTGATAGGTCTACGGTTTGGAAGTAACTTTTCCTCAACTTTATAAAATGTAGGGATTAACACTGCCACTTCCCAATTTTGAGGACACATGCAGTGTGGTTAATAAAAGAGAAAAAAGAAGTTAAAATTGAGGCCCACCATTCCCTGATGCTCTTGATTGCTTTTGTTACTATGTGATTGTACTTGATGGTTTTACCACGTTTTAGCTGCTTTACCAGCAAATCTATTTCCATACAGATTATTAGTGGCCACTGGTGTGTGTATGTCCACGTCCGCAAACGGCTTCTTTGCCCTTTTTGCAGTGTCTAATAGCATCCCTCTCATTTTGCTGCAAGATAAGGCAGTCAATTTGAAACAATTTTTGAAGTGAGATACAACATTACAAAAAAGTGCTGAATTTTCAGATTTTCAGTTGCAGTAGCTTCCGTCATTTCACCTTTGAGCAAGTCTTTGATATTTAAAGTTCAGTGGAGAAAGGATAATGGGTGACCTCAGTACACTTGATATGTGTATTATAGGAAGTCTCCAGGTTATGAACCTCTGGCTTATGAACAATTCCTAATTACGAACAGGCTGCTGCCCAGCATTATGAGATCTGACTCAAACGGTGGATGATACTTCCGCCTTGCAAGTTGAAGAGCTGCTGAACACAGTGCCTCCATGAGAATCATGAAGTAGTGAATGCATTTTAAATATACTATGCAGTCCTGAAAGCACGGTGCAGCCTCAGCGAAACTTCAGCCTGAGGAAGAACAGCATCTGCTATATAAGCGTAGGTCTATCAGTACACACTATTTATTTGCCTATCAACTTCCCATATGGCTTATATCAGTGCTGAGCTGCTTTTTGCCATCTTCACATCACTGCTTCCCATTGCAACCTTTCCTTGCCTTCTCTCCCTGCCTGTTTCTCTAAAATCAGTTTCTGCTATGACATTTGTTTGCAGCAGAAAATTGGACAGTAGGGGTTTTGAGGAGCTTAGTTGTAAAATGTAAAGTAAATGTAAAGTATCTGTCCCTCTTACAGCTCAGCAGCATTGATTTAGGCCACGTCTGGGACCATATTGCTTGCAACACCATGTTCTCTCACAGCAGAGAGTGATGTAAGTGGTCTCCATTCTGGGTTTCATTCTGGGTCCTCAGAAAATAGAAATAAATACTTTTTCCTGGCTGATAGGAGTCGGAATACATAAAATCTTTACGTTTAAATAATTCAGTTTATGATGTTTCCATTTCTTCTAAAAAATTTCCTAAGTTGCTTAAGACATAGCTTTCATAAAAAAGTACTCACGCAACAATAAAAAGAAAAACCTAAATAAACTTATAGGTAGTCCTTGGCTTACCACCACCATTGCGATAAGAATTGCATAAGAACAGCTAACAAAATAGCTGTTAAATGAGTCACCCAGGATTTCACCACCTTTTCTGTCACAGTTGATAAGCAAATCACTGCAGTTAAGTGAATAATGCTGTCTTTAAGTAGATCTGGCCTCTCCCATTGACTTTTGATGGTCTGAAGTCAGCTGGGAAGGTTGCTAAAGTTGATCACATTCATTAAACAAGAGACATACCCAGCAACTGTTCTTTATATGTTTTAGCCTCTGGTCCCCTAATCATCTTTGATGCTCTTCTCTGCACTCTTTTTAGAATCTCCACATCTTTTTTACATTGTGGCGATCAAAAGTGAATGCAGTATTCCAAGTGTGGCCTTATCAAGGCATTATAAAGTGGGATTAACACTTCACATGATCCTGAACTTATCCTTCTGTTTATGCAGCCTACAACTGTGTTGGCTTTTTTGGCAGCTGCTGCACACTGCTGGCTCATATTTAAATGGTTGTCCACTAGGACTCCAAGATCACAATCATCACTATTGAGCAAGGTACCACATATACTGTACCTGTGCATTCTGTTTTCCTTGCCTAAATGTAGAATCTTACTTACACATAGACACAGATGCACACATGCTGTAAATTTAAAGGCACCGAGCTAGAAATCAGGAGACTATGAATTCTAGTCTCAACTTAGGCATGAAAGCCAGCTGAGTGAATTTGGGCCAGTCACTCACTCTTGACCCATGACATCAGGCTTGGGTGATACGTTAGTCAATTCTTGTCACAACCAATGGATCAATACTCAGTTGATCCAAGAAAAGCAGACCCCGCACTTGTGGGAAGAATGCTAGGAAGAAAAAAAAGCATAGTTCTAGAACTAGCTTTCGAATATTATTTAATTGATTAGCTCTAATTTATTTAAAGCATATTCACGTTTTCTCAGCTCTTTCATTTTGATTAATGAAATTCTTCCAAAAGATTCCTCCAATTCTAGTCGGATGGATAGACAGATGGGTCTGACTCAATCACTCAAGTTCTGGGATTACAAAATATTAAGTAAAGTATAACTGGCTGTTATTCTATTCAATATTTTGCCAAGCAAAGCAAATCATACACATACATAGTGCCTAAATAAATAATAATTTTTGCTCACCAAGAATTTCAATGAAGCAACTGATTTCTAATACCACCACCATCGCCACCTACTTGTTTAACAATTTTTGTTGCTTCTGTGTTTCTCCGATAAAATATATATTTATATTCATCCATCCATACTTCTGCAAGGCGAACTTGATTTCGGGTAATCACTTGAGTCCCTTTTGGAAAGGTATGGGGGCTCTTGCTGCGAAACACATGACCCACAACTGAGCAAGGTATAATTTCCAACTGCCCCCCACACTGCCACACCTGAAAAATACAGAGCTGTACTCAGTAAAACCTTCAGTAGCTGCTATCAGGTCAGAGTGCTACAGGAACACGTACATACTAAGTTTTAAAGTGTGGTGCTGTGACATAGATAATACTAAAACAAAGTAGTTTTTTTTAATATGAACTAAGCATGAATTAATAATATGCTGACCAAGCCACGGATACCACTTCTAGAATCTACACATAATTTCACTTTTCTAGGCCATCAATATCACATGGTAAGGTTAATTTATCTGCTCTGTCTGCAGAGTGGAGGTAAAAGGTTTAGCCTAATGTGGACAGTCACGTTGCCAGTAAAAGACATGAGAATACTCTATTAACTTACTCGGAAAGACATTTCTAGATTTTCTCCTCCCCATATTTCCATTTCTTCATCATAGCTTCCAATTCTATAAAAATAGTCCTTTGATATTGAAAAAAGGCCTCCTGCAAAAGTTGGTGTTCTGCCAGAGGGCGGGAGAAAAAGTAAGAGAGACAAAACTTTTTGAAGCCAGGAACTTCTCCCATCTAACTGAAACATATTATTATTGTTTATATATAAGACCTTAACTTTATCTTTCTTCAAATAAATCTGAACTACCACCACCAAGCAAATACATTCAATGTTACACAAGTGTAAAATCCCTCATACAATGAAATACTTTACTAATTCTGTCCTTTTGCAGTCATATCCCAGCTTCTTGGAAGAAAATTTGGATTGTTGTGAAAGAACAGTGGGATTTATTCTATTCTAAGAGAACAGTATGCCAGTGAAATGACATCACTAAATATAATTCTATATCAAAGTCAGCGAAAGTAACACATCAACAGCAGTGGAACATATATTTATGAAAATGACTGACTGCTGTCTGAATTTATACTGTAATCTATTTCAAAATCAGAAACAGACAAGGAGTTTTCCTGGGGTTATAAATGAAGACTTTTGATATCTGAGGATAAGTAATCTTATTTGATTTGACATTCTTCCAGACTAACATAGTAATATTGCTACTGTAAAATTAAATCACTGAAAAGTCAACATGTTCCATAACTTTTCGAAAGTCAGTGATTACAAAGAAATAAAATAATATCTAATGTAAATTTCAAGTGAATTATATCTAGGATCCAATCTGGGAGTCTCTCTCTCTCTCTTTTGAAATGGATTACAGTATACGTCCAGACAACAGTCAGTCAGCAGTCTTGAGAGTGAATTTCCCTGAGGATGGGTTCCAGCATGAATCCAAAAGCTTGGAAGATTAAACCTCTAGTTCCTGTGACTGACCCAGATTGGATCCTGTAATATTTTCCCGGGACATGTATATTTGTCTTCATTTGTGAATTATATCTAGCCTATATTCTGCAATATTCTAAAAATTCTAAAATCAACTCTTCTCTATGTACAATCCATTAAAAGTTAATCAAACTATTGATACTTCAGCCTTTTGAGATAGGCCAACCTTTCAAGCTGTGTCAGGAAAGAGCTTTCCAGAGATTCCAGCATTCTACTTTATTGTTGTAGGATATATTAACAGAAAGCCTTGCCCAAAACTTTCACCACTCCCCTTAAAGACAAAAAGGTCATGGTGAGGCTGTTCTGAGTTCCTTCCTTACACTTCTTACTTTCTCAGAGCTGAATGAAACATTACTTCTCTCCCATCTCCTTCACAAAACCTGAGGAAAATTGCTCCACACTTAGGCATACCAGCATGGAATTCTTTCAAAGATTGCATTGCAGTTACTCAGTTATGTACCATCTTTCAATTTATTAATTAAATTTATTTGCCACTAATTTCTCATTTTGAAGCAACTCGGTTTTTTCATTAAGTGGATACAGCTTATTTTTTATTAATTTTTGCACACATTAAGTGGACCAGGCTCTCTTTGAGTGCGAATAAATATATTCAAGAGACGAAAACTGGATAGGCAGATGCATAATATAAAAACATAGCACTTTTTGTTCTTTTGCATTTTATTCACAAAACAAGCATAAAAAAACTATCTATAAAAGCAAATAACTCACGTTTCATTACTTACTTAATAGGATAGGTTTCATCTTTCCTTTTTTTGTTTTCATGTTCTGGGAGAGATTCCCAGCCAAAGGATAAACTCCAGTCAAAATTTCCTCTGTTGTGGTTTTGACCATAAGGAGAAGGTTTATTAAACTCAAACGTATTGAGGTCAATAGATGAAATATCAGGGCTTACAACACAAGTATAATTTTCAGCTATTCTGGCTAGTAAAGGTTCTAGCCATCCATAAAAGCACTCACCTAAAAGACAGAAATGAGCAAACAGTTTTTCCACCTGCACAGGAACTTTTCAAATACACTTTAGCTATAAATACAATTTTAGTCCCTGGAAATTATTTTTAAGAACTGTTCTGCAGGACACTTTTTTATCAATTTCATAAATACTTCAACAGTTTATAAACAATTATCAATAAATAACACTAAATATGTATTGTCAAGGGAAAATATAATGAATTTTAAATCATTTCCCTAGCCTAAAAGTTATTCAAAAGAAAAAAGTTAAATGTGTCTGAAGCCATATAGAGAAATATTGTAAAAAAAATCTTGAAATTTTAATTAATCCTGTGAATAAGCTAAATATTGCTTTATTATATTTTATATTAAATGTATTCCTGAGTTTTCAAACTTACTGTAATTCAATACTGTTATTTTGGTAAATAACAGCCAACAAAGGCACAAAGAAGGGCAAGAACAAAGATTTACACAGGTTTAGATAAATTCGATATTCGTCTACATTGCTTTAATTTAGCTTATGTAAGAAAAAGGAGAATTAAATCTGTGAATAAACTTGGATGCTTTTCTGAAATCAGCAAATTCTAATTTCTCATTCAGCTGCAGTTCTTTTAGCAGCATATACATCCATCAATTGCAGAAATGTTTTCAGAGTTTAAAAAGTTGTCCAAGGGAAATTTCACAGAATAATTCTAAAGCAGCTGCATTTTCTTTTCCTCTTTCTTGCCTTATACATTTTACAAGTAGCTAAGTCCAGAGAAATGGAAATACAACACCTCTGCTTGCTACTGTACATAAAGGTAAGAAAGCAAAGTAGTAATATTCAATTACTAATTCTGTTTCCTCATACTCAACTCTCTTGTCAAAAGTCTAAGTACGCAAAAGAAAAGTTCTAATACGCGTTAGATTTTTTTCTTATTTCTCCTGTTTACTGGAAGGAATTTTGAATTACCTGAGAGGAACATTAAATTAAATTAAATTAAAAGTGCCTTTTCAAACATAATGTTTAAAATTTAGTGATCACACCTAGGAAAGAAGAGGTAATAAAGAAAAACAGGATTTTATTCCTTTTTTGGTACTTGGGCTAATTAAGAATTGGTATTCGGCCAAGATATCCTATTCATTCCCACTTTAAAAAAAAAATCAACTTAAATCTCAGTATACTCAGTATACTTCTAATTGTGCCTTCAATTTGTTCTTTAACAAACTCTGGCAATATTCATTAATTATTTTTGGTTAAATTCTGTCAATATTTACTTGTTTTTGATATTAAAAAATTATATTAGTTTAACCTTTATTTTGAAAAGACTAAGCTCTGTGGGTGCTTGGAAGCAAACTGTTCTCAAATTTTAAATGTGCAAAGAACTGGGAGCCTGTTGTGATTCAAGGAAAGAAAAGTATTCCATCATGCAAGTTTGGAGATGTTTTTCTTTCCATATTTCAAGATCCTGAAATGTACTCCTGGTCAGAGTTCATAAAAGTTTTAGAAGACTTGATAGAGCAATCACTTCTAACAAGTGAGCAGTCAGCAGCACTTCACATATTTAGGTGTTGGAAAGGCATGAATGCTTCCGAAAAAGGGCAGAGAACACTTGTGTTTTCTAATCATGGGCACTGGTTTTAGTTTTATTCTAATGGATAAAGACAGGGTGAAGGAAAAAATATATAATATGCTCGTAAGTATTTTGATCAAATCACTATTTCTGTCTAACAATTCTCTGCCAAGAATTCACTTCCTTATTTGGAATTATTCAATTATTAATTACTCCTTCTGAGATCTGCCTTCAACTCTCTTTATTAATGTTCAAAAGTGTACCTTTTAAGTTCTGAATTGCTAAATAAGAAGCTATGATGGCAGCATCTCAATGTTCTCAAGTTTGAGAAATAGCAGGTTAAATGATGCAATGGGGGTATGGAATTCTAAAGCTTGTCTAATTTCTCAGTTCCTCTGTAACACCATAAAAATCCCAACCATTTTATGCATATTTTATGCAACCATTCGTATGCCAGATTTTGTGATGTAGCCCCATGTATTTAAATACTGACTTGAGAATCTATCTTTGACTTTTAAGAAACAAAAAGGCTATTTCTCACCCCAACAAGATGAAAAATGTCATCTGCAATGCCCCTATTAAATTTTAAAAAAATAATTAAGAAGAAAATCACACACATACCATATGGAATTATTTTATTGTATTTTAGCATATTTTTTCACATTATTATTCCTTTAGAGACATGCAGCATGTTTTGCTGTTAAAACACCTTAACCTCAGAATATTCATTCCAATCTGGAAAAGCGCTCACCATAAGCAACTTGATCCTGAAATGAGCTACATCCTAATTTTAGATTAGACAGAAATTCAATGACAAAATAGGACAATATGGTCTCAAATTGCTCCTCTGGTGTTCAATGAGCTATCTGGACATACTTACAGTGTGCATCCAAAAAAGTCAGTGTTTCTCCAGTAGCTACTGAAGCACCTAACAACCGAGCAGTGATAAGCCCCTTTCTTTCCTTTTGTCGGACAACTTTAACTATTTGGAATTGTTTCACATAATCATCCAGTTTATCCTGCAAATAGTCTGAAAAGAGAACAAGTCATTTTCTATACCTTCAACAAAAACAATGTTAAAGTTTACTTGTTAGGATCAATTCATCAGCGGAGAAAATTTAAAAAATGATGTAATTTTTCAATGACCACGGTTACAGTTCTAAAAGCTTCCTTACCATCTGATTACTAAAAAAACGAACAAGTGACCAAATAAGTACCACCTTAATTTAGCAAAACTGTAATTGCTAGCACTTAACTAGTAAAGTTAAGCTTTGGCAAATTTGTGTGCTTTTGGAAAAAGTGATCCATATATTTAGTTGGACTCAAATGAATATTATTTTGTATAATTTAAAGCCATTTAGTTTTACAATCAAGCACTTTATAACTGAATATTGTTATAGGTAAGTGTTACATTTTAAAAGAAAAAATAAGCTCATCCTGGCTTAAAGACTATGGCCAATGCTTTAAAGAGAATACATTATTGATGGAGAATATTGTTTAAGAAATATATTCTCAAAATGAATTACATTCATTCAAGGCAATAACATTCCACCAAGTCCTACATACACACAATCCAAAATGATAATCTTAGATCACAATGGAATATACACAGGCACTTTCAGAATATTATTCAACTGATATGACCTCATGGCACCGTAAACCAGGGGTTGCCAAGTGCTCCAATTTTGACTACATGACCATGGGAATGCTGTAAATGGTTGTGTGAAGTCACCTTTTCCATCATCGTTGTGATTCCAAGCAGTTGCTAAATGAATGGTCCTAAGTCAAGGACTACCTGTATGTGAACGTAGGTACAGTATATGGGAGGTGGATATTTCATCTCTTGAAAGGGCTGTCTCTTCTTCATTGAAGAAAAATGTGTATATTTCTAGGATATATTAATTAGAAAAAAAACCAAATATGAAAATAATCTATAGTTTATAGACAGCGTCTTACCGTCTACACTGGCATCATCTACCAAAATTATTTCCTTCAATAATATTGCAGGGGAAGTATGCATCACACTATAAACTGTTCTCAGAAGAGTTGACCATGCTTCATTGTGAAACACTATGATAACACTTGTAGTAGGCAGTGAAGGACAGCGCTTAAATTTCTGTTCAATACATCTAGGGGATAAAACCATAGTTTATGGGAAAAAACAAATAAGAAATGTTAGATCTTAATACTCATGGTACAGATAATGAGCTTTGCATGTATGGTAGAACTATTTCATCATTATTTAAAAAAAACATGTAACGAAAGTAACAAGGCACAGGTATTTTCTAAGAATCTCATTCTATCAATAAAGTGACAATCTATGTATCACTTTGTGTGTAATGGTATGTGGAAATAACCTTGTGAGACTGAGCCCAGAAATGCCGCCTAGGCGGGAATGCTCAGATAAGAGACAGCTTTGTCTAGAGCTGAAAATTGGGTAGGGCAAGAGGTACCGAAGAACCCTTTACTAGTCTCTTGGGATGACATCTATACTTTCAGACTTTCAAGCTTCTACTAATATAGGCTACAATAAATTAGAATTAAGCTCATCTGGTGAAATTTCCTATCTAGTCCACCTTATGAGGCTGACATTATGAAGAAATATAAAGATTTACAGTAGAATAATTGCCCACAAAGCTGCATCATAATTCACAAATTATTCAAGTCTAAAATAGTTTAAACAGACTTCTGCTGAACTACTGTGTTAATAAGAGCTTAATCAATGTATTGGAAGTGCTCTAAACCCACATAAACTTTTCAAGATTTCCTAATATTTTTACTGCATGATTCGCTACCATAAACTACTTCAGATGTAGGTATATATTTGCATTCTATACCTATAGACGTAAGAATTAGCAATTGTTCTATTTATTGTTATTTATTTATTTTAAAAAAATTATAGCCATCCTACTCACTCACAGTGACACTGGGCTACTTACAAAAATAAAATCCCAATACAAAACCTCATACACCCGCACAACCCCTGGTGACAACAATCAAACGAATCATGGGTCCCATATCACCCGCGGATTTCCCAGGCTCACTGGCAAAATCATGTCTTCAGAAAGATTGCAGGAATGTCAAGATAGGGGCCAATCTTATTTCTATGTGGCATGGGGGGGGGGGAAGCTATAATAACAGTAGTCGCAGATCACATCTTAATACAGAAATGGAAGCTCAAGACACCCTTTTCCAATATTTTACATATTTTTTAACCAAAAACTAGAATATTTGCTCTTAAATTCAAATACATTTCAACATACTCAGGTGGTCGTGTGTCTGGTCCTAGATCTCGATGTAAAGAAATCCTATCACTTGCAAATAAATTAAAACAATGCTTTTCTTCACCATGTTCTTTCTCTTTCCGTTCATCTGGGCTTAAACTGGTCATTTTGAATGCTTTACCAGATGCCCCTGGAGTATTAGGATCCTGAGGGGGACGCTCAAGGTAAGGAGTCAGTTCAGCAGCTGTGTAATATCCGGGTAAACAATGCTTCTGTTCAGCATTATGAGTCTGCCTAAGAGGGGCTTTAATTTGCATTTTTGGTTTTGCAGCTTTAATGTTGTTCACAGCATTTAACACTAGATCTAATACAGTTTTCTTTTCCTCAGAAGATGGCATTCCTGGTTCCTCATTAAATTCTTGAATACCTACTTCTCGTTGTAACAAAACCAAAAATATTAAGAAGACAAAAATAACGAAGGTAAACTTCCAAAGTTTCTTCTGGGAAAACTGTTTCATTATGAAGCGCCGTAGCATTCGCATATAAGTCATCATGGAGAGTCGACATATAGAAGTGCTTCAGAAAATGTTTTTCTTTTATACAAAAAAAAGTTCACAAAATGGAAAAACCTGCAAGATTTAAAAAAATGTTAATTATACTAATGTATGTTTATTCATAAAAATAATTGCAACAGTTTAAATTAATACCATAATAAATTCACAAAGACACTACGTTTCAGGCTTACTGAAACTTACGTATTTGAATCCCGTAAGAACCCTTATTAGATACAACTGCCAATTTATTCTTATCCCTTGAGGTATATTCTTCTATATCTTTTAGATCAGATGCTCTACAAATTTTAATTATTAGCCATAAATAACCACTTGGGGCTATGAATCTTTAAAAAGTTGAGAATGTTCTGTTATGTGTCCCTGAAACAGGCGATTCAAACTTCAAAATGAGTCATTGTGTTTTGGAAGTGTTCCAACTTTGTAAGGTACTTCTATTTTGAATGCTTTGGATATGATCCAACTTTAAAATGGTCCTTTTCCATTAATGCCTGTTTCTCAGCTGATCACTTCCGGAACATTCAGGTGGCCCATTTTGGGGATTGAAAAGGCAAAATGTTTTGCACCTCCTGAGTTAAATCTTCATTTTCTCTTTCAGTACCCTATATGCATTTTCAGATATGCTTCAAAACCATTTTTACACCTTTGAATGGTTGAAGATTTTTGCAAATAAGATTAGCAAAACCGTTTTTACAATTTCCCTACTGGCAGAGAATTATTTCTACTTGAAGAAACATCCATATTGAAATAGCAGTGAAACGGATTAAAACAGTACCATCCAAATGGTAAAAGTTATACTTGAATTAGAACTACTGCATTTTTTTTCTTTTTCAAATGAAACTTCTGGTTATATTTTTGATTGCCAGACAGTAAAAGAAAAACCAGTATTAAGCAACAGATTATTTATCTCTAGTTCTATGTTATTTGAGAGGACAGAGAGGTTAAGCTGCATTGCAATGTTATGCATTTATTTGACATGGTAGCAATTCTAATTTTCCAGATGGATGGTTACTTACTAGTATGTCTCTCACATTACTTCTGAATGTGTTGCTACCTGCTAGGCATTTTGCTTTGGAGAACGAGAACTATGTCTAAATCAGAACAGTATATGCTATTTATTATTTGATAAGCATCTTGCCCAATCAAGTATTGGAGATGATCTCTCATGTAACACTGGAAAGAACTTTGCCCCTTAACAGATGGTGTGCTAGCCCTTCAGCCATATTGTCTTATGCAAGTTTGGCAATCCTATGTATTAAATCTGCTTCACATGTTAGTTTTTGTAGAGCAAAAAAATCCATCCAAACTGTATATACTATTTACTATAATAAAATTATTTGAAGAGTTGGCCAATAGCCATATGCACAAATAAAATAAAATCTATATCACCTTTTAGTATTATGTTCCGTATTAAATCTCTTTAAAAATTATGAACATATAGGAAATTTCTAGTTCAGTAGTAGTCCAGAGTGGCAGAGCCATATCAGCAAAGTAAAGTATTTTATATTCATTACTCAGATTTAGATTTAGATTAAGACTCAGTAAGATGAACAAAGCTCCGGATTTTCTATACTCCCTAACCACCAACCACTGGCTCAATGAAAGCTCACTGTGAACATGCTCCTGCTGCTGGACAAAGATCTGCTACCACCACCCTTATTTTTTTCTAATCCAAGGGAGAACGGTGTTCCAGTCACACTTAAGCTCTTTCAGGCTGAGCTGCTAGTTCAGCTTCTTTATGGGGCTTTGGTTGCATCTCATCCCGTAGGATTACCCTGGAAAGGGTACGATCTAAATTCTTTTTTTAAAATAGGTTTTATTGACTTATTTACATTTAAAAACAAAAAAGATTTTATACATACATACATACATACATATATATATTTGTTTGTGCTGAGTCATCCTGGTGTGCCCAAATATGGGAGGAAATGTCACAAGCTTCCATTTTGCCTTTCAGCCCACTCTC
>JANHGD010002298.1:122582-133995 GCA_027560375.1 Imantodes cenchoa
GAATGTAGATTTTGCAGTATCCTTCCCCTGCCACGCCCACCAAGCCATACCATGCCCACCAAGCCACGCCCACAGATTTTTCCTTCTAAGGCTGCATTCTACCAGCCTTAGGAGAAATGAACCACATCAGTCTCTCTCAAGCCATAATTTCCAGAACTGATCTTATGCCACCCTAAATTCTATCAAAATGTATTCTGAGGTTAGCATTAAAAAAAAAAAAAACATGGTTCCCAAAATATCGAGGACCTTACATCTGTGCCAATGTAAATCCTGATTGCTGTGTTTTCTCAAGATTCCTAAAGTGAACAAAACTCTTATTCAAACATTTGAGCAGCTGAAGAATTTATCTTCTTAAAATACTTCAGTTATCAGCAATACAGTTAAGCTAGAAGCAGTGCAAATTTGAGTCCAAAATAAAGGCAATTACATCTACAATCAGAACAGAATGACGAAATGTTATAATTCGGTTGATTAGGTTGAAGAACTCACTTTGCCAATATGTGAAACTTCTCTCATACATTCCAACAGACCTCATCAGCACATTATTCTTATATACAATGACAACAATCAAGATAACTAATTTGATTATGGGTTCTTAAGCTCACAACTGACAACCATTTCAGACCTTTTGCATCATTCACAATAGACCATTGTTCCAAATTTTTGCAAAAGAATTGTCAGCCTCACACTGATTCTTGGAGAGCATTTTACATACTCCCGAATAACATCATGTAAGAATTCTGCATTCTGCACCAATGTGAATGATTTTCAAACAATTAAAAAGTATCTTAATTTAATGCGAAGAGATTGCATGAATGGTTTTGGAAGTGAAGGATGGGCTAGTGTGTTTGCAAGTGATACTTTTTTGCTTTAACTAATCCAAGTCAATGAAGAGAAGAAGGGATGTTCAGATATCAGTTCACCATGTCAAATTAAGTTTGAGACCAGACACATACTTCCTTCTCATCTTAACACAGATAAAATTAGACTCAAAGAAAATGGTTGAATTATTTTTAATTTAATAAATTGATATTTAACCCCATGATTTAAAAATGGGACGGGGTGGGAGGGAAATGTACGAATAAGGTTTGAGAATGAATAATATTGATAAACATTATGATAAGCATTAAAAGTTCCAGTGTGAGAGAAAGGGAGGAGATAAAACTGAATATTCAAAAGCTGAATTCAAATACTACTATTCATACCACTCAGGAGTTTGCAAAGCATGTGTTCTCTCAAATGATTGTGAATATTTGTAGGTTTCTCCACTTATTTATAAATCTGATTTGTCAATTCACATAAGCCATGATTCTACCTTTAAGAAAAATATAGAATATATGGATATAAATACTTATCTTCTTTTTTTGTTGATTGAAGTTATCTATGATGACACCAATAAATAGATTCAGGGTAAAAAATGATCCAAAGATGATAAAGATAACAAAGTAAATATACATATAAAGGTTATCTTCATACACAGGCTGTTCAAGCACCTACAAAATAAGTAACAGGAGAGCAAATTCAGAAATTTTTTTTTTGCTTAAAACATACAAATAAGTATTAAAATACATTCACAAACACTATATCTTTACAATGATTGTCATGGAATTCCTATATTATAACATCAGGGCATTATTTATATACATGCATGTATTAGTTAATATTACTAGATTTTCTGTTCACATATTTACTAAGAAAAATCTAGCTTATTTTACAACACCCAAGAAATCCAAAGTGCTTACTTTTCTTGAATCAACTGCCGCATACATAATATCCATCCATCCTTTAAATGTGGCCTGCATCCAAAAATATTTAAACATATGAATGATGGCAGTCAATGGTATCCGTCTTAATCTGATTCAACAACAGGATATTCCAATAGAAATATTTTATATATACTAGCAAATGGGATGAGTTTAAAATTTTGCTTTCTATGAATTGGATACAGACGTGTACTGGCACAGAAATTTCACTGTGTTCAGTAAGGTTAAGTATGTATAGGACTCAAGAATTGTGCCATATTAATTTCTTCCAGCCTATGCTCTAGGAATTTAAACCACGCAGAGCCACAAAGGGGACATATCTAAAGCTTATTCACCAGTCCCCAACCATATTCCTAACCCTATGAAGGAATTCAGAGAAAATAAAAGAACATTTCTTTTTCTTTCAAACTCTTGGATAAGCAAAGGAAGATTATCTCATTTCTGCCTTGCTCTCTGCAGTTTTAAGGGCAATCATCACAGGTCAGGAATGGTTGGGATTCCCTGGCCTACAAGTAGGCTTATTATATTAAATTTCATTTCCTGAATTTGATCCCAAGTACAAATCAAAAAGAATGATTGCATTTTATTCACCTTATTAGAGATGTACATCTTTTAGATAAGTGAGGATTAAATAACATTTAAAACCCAATGCTTGATGTACTAATTATACAAAGCTTAGATACAAAATATGGTATATTTGAAAATGGGGCAATAAGCTACCTTACTACCTCCTTATTTATCCGTTGGTTAACTGACATTTGTATGCAACCCTCTAAGATAAAGTTCTCTGAGCAATTCATAATCCATAAGGATTAAAAACACAGCGTAAAATAGCAACAGAATTCACCCTCATTAGCAATAAATGTTTTTAAACGAAGAGGTTTGGACTTGAGAAATTCTGGATAAGCAAATAGGTCTTCTCTTGATACTGAAAAAATTGTGAAGACGTTACCAGGAGAGAACCTCATTTTATTAGGCAACGGCATTTCAAATATCTTGCAGTATGAACAAGGTCAAAAGAAAAGCAAGCCTTTAATTGCTACATTTCAATCTCTGCACATTGGAAAAGTCTTGCTGATCCAATGCAAATTATTGAAGAATCCCATATATTGTGACCTACATCTGGATTGGACTGCCCTCTCTGTTGCAGATAAAACATTTGAAACTAAGTAAGTTATGGGCTGTCTCAGCAGGCTTTGCCACTGAATGAGATGTCCACAAGGGAGATGAGAATGATGACAGTGTAAGAATAGATGCAAACTCCACCCTTTCCCCCCCCATCCCACAGTGTGATGTCAGAAGGATAAAATTGGGAAGTTCCTGTGTACAGAGATAGACTGATGGAGTTCTACCCAGCATTGGCATGATATGTAATTGCTTGAGAAAAACATTCGAAATAAAAATAGTGGAATTGGGAAATTTTAGCTATTATCAATCAAAATTTATATGACTGTTTTTCCAGGTCATCATAAAATGCTATGTTGCGCTAATATATCCCCTTACCATTGTTTCTGCTAATTTCATGCATACAGCATAGATAGAACCCTTATTAAAATCCTGGAGTTGCCCACCCTGAAAAGGAGATATAAAACTGAAGAATGTAAATATTTTTTCAACTTCTCTAGCAGGTAGATATAACTTGGCATATTGACCGTAACTTGCTAAATTATACCAGTTAGTGCATTGGCAGGACTAATCATGTAGACAATAGTCCAGGGTCAACCCCGATGAATGAGTATGAAGTTCTTTCCAAATTTAGCTGCACTGGCTTACCACATTTTGAAGCAGAGATGGAAAGTTCATGACAGTCTAAAGAGGGGAGGCAGAAGACTATCAAACTATTGATATCAAAGGGAAAATTATATTCCGGGAACCATTATATCTGATCAAACCACAAGCACCTTATTTGATGAAACAAACTTTTTATTATGCACTGAATAAGCAAGAAGACTTAAAGAATTTTCACTTACTACTTGCAGTAAAGAAAGATACCCAAATCCTACGTTATCAAAGTTGACTTTCACATTTTTCCATCTGGCAGTTTCATTTGCATGTATGAGATTCTCACACTCAGACTTATTGGCAACTTCATCAAGTTCAAACATGTCGCCAGTTGTGGTATTAACACAGTGGTAGAATTTGCCAGCAAACAAGTTTACTCCCATGATGCTGAAAATCAGCCAGAATATAAGACAAACAAGAAGCACGTTCATGATGGATGGAATTGCTCCAAGAAGGGCATTCACAACCACCTAAGTACACAAATACGGGAGGAAAAGAAAACGGTGTAAGAATAGGTGCAAAATTGATACAATTATTCTGTTGCATGAACATACAATTTACTACTTTTAAATTAAAGCAAATGCTAAACGGCTGAGTACTATTTTGAGTTTATCAGAGCAACATTTTAAAATATTTTTTGTATATTCAGCAAGACAAAAGATGAGAAAATCAAATTATCTAGATTAAAACAAAAATGCAAATAGTGCTAACAATAATATGAAGATTATTGATATCTATTAAAAAGAAATAGGTATTAAAATTTCATAGAAAATAATATGAAAAACTAAACTACAAGAAAATAATTTAATCATTATCAACAAAAATGAATGTATTCTTTCTCCAAAATTAAAAAGAGAAATAACAAGAATATTTAAATAAATCAAATGAAAATCAGCATATATTTCAAGGAGTGAACTTAACCATGCAGTTTTATTACAAAGATCGATTTCTTTGCATAAGTAAGCCAGACACATTTGCAACATGTGCTTATCTAAGTAATCACACAGTTTATTTCAAGCTCCAGTCTTTATTAAGCAAATAAATCTATTTTAATTAAACATTTTGTGAAAAAATAAAGGGGTGACTAATTCATAAATCTATATAGGGGTGTAATAATTAAAGAATCCAGAAACACTGAAGTACAGCATAACGTATTATCTAATTCCTTAATGTATTAGGGGTGAATGCTATAAAGAAACACAAAGAGGTGAATATTAAGACCCTATTAGTAGAATCGTAGTAGAAACATGGGTTGCTAAGGATAAAGGAATTACTGTTGCCGATTTATGCCCTAACCACAGTTGCTGCAGGATTGTAGGGGTGGGTGGGGGGAATTGATAATATTAAAGCCTGCAATAGATTGTTTTTTCTATTAAAAAGTATGTTAAATATCCCTCTCCATAAAACTAAATTTTACTCTTGGGGAAGAGAAGGGAGAAGAGTCTGAATCACTCTGTTTACTATTTATTACACTAATAGGAATTTATTTTTTATTAAAAAGGTTTCTCTCTGAACAATTCAAATGTTTCAACTAAGAAACAGAACTGTGTATGCAAGTGTGACTTATATCCAGTATGAGGTCTAACAGGCAAAGCTAGCAGGTGAATTAGCAAAATACAGCTCTCTATAGCAAGAGCAAGAGCACTTAGACTTATATACCGCTTCACAGTGCTTAACAGCCCTCTCTAAGCGGTTTACAGAGCCAGCACATTGTCCCCAACAATTTGAGTCCTCATTTTCCAACCTCGGAAGGATGAAAGGCTGAGTCAACCATGAGCCGGTCTGGATTGAATTACCAAACTGCTGGCAGTCGGCAGTCAGCAAAATTAGCCTACAATACTATACTATTATATAGAGTGCTACCACAGCTCTATATAATTAATCATGTTTTTAAAATGTTATATTTTTCTATCTTCGATTTGATATATCTTTAATGTAATACCTATCTGGTATACATCAACTGTATGATATGGAAAATATTCATGTTTTTAACCCTGTGCCACTTCCAGATGTGTGGATGTCAACACCCAGAATTCTCAGTAGTTGACTATGCTGGCTAGGGAATTCCAGGAATTGAAATCCGCACATCTGGAAGTCATCAAGGTTGAGAAACCCAGATTAGAATGAAAAAAAAATATCAACTAATGGGAATCATACCTTATCCTTACACAACCTTTTTGGCTATGTTGAAAACAAGCAAAATAAAATACTCGTGTGAAACTCAAGTTGGGAATAGGTCTGACTAAAGTAAAAATTGGTGCATGAAGTTGCATTATTATCCACTGATTTGCTCATTGTGGATAATTATGAAACAACATGTAAAGATCGTCCTTGTCCTGAAAAAAGCTACAACATTATGGATTTTCAAGAGACACCATTCTGATGAGAGACTATGATCAAGTACTTATTGAATTCAAACAACATGCTAGCAGTTTGGGGTTCCAATGGATCAATCTACTCTACACAGGAATAGGTTTCTGTAGGTTTAGGAATATGTTCCTAAATAAGTAAGTCTCTGCTTAAAGGAGGTTTTGTCAAGTTTCTTAAACCAAATAACCATGCCTAAACTCTGAAGAGCGCTAACATTAACACATTTCAATGTCCTCTCAAGAGCAGTTCCTGAGGGTAAATATAAAAAAAATTCTTACAAGCTAAGATTGTGACCTTGTTCAAAAAGATCCATTAAATACATAGCTCATCTTTTATTTACTGGGCCTTCTACATGGATACAAGGACTTACTTCATAACCCCTATTGGGTGAAATAACTAGACAATTTTGATGTAGGTATGTATGTTCAGCATGTAACTTTTATCAAACTAATATGATTTCATTTCTTTAAATATGGCCAAAAAAATTTATACCATCTATAAAACTAGACATGCCCTGATCACCTCAGCTATAGTACCTATTGATAAGTTTATAATGTTTATAGGAGCCGATGTGGCTCAGTGGTTAGAGTGTAGTACTGCAGGCCACTGAAACTGGCTGCTAGTTCAACAGTTCAGCAGATCAAACCTCACCAGGCTCAAGGTTGACTCAGCCTTCCATCCTTCTGAGGTGAGTAAAATGAGGACCCAGATTGTTGGGGGCATTGTGCTGATTCTGTAAACCGCTTAGAGAGGGCTGTAAAGCACTATGAAGAGGTATATAAGTCTAAGTGCTGTTGCTATTTAATTGTATTCAAAATCAAAATTGTTTAATTATGTAAATTATTTTATTAAGTAAAATAATTTTAGTTGGTGACCATAATAAAGATTTATTACAACTAAAACACCTCCTAAAAGAGAAGGTTTTTTTTTAATTGTTCTTATTAGCAAACTAGACATCAGTAAAACTGCAGACCTCTAGGAAACGTATTCTGTTTTTCAAAGGCAATAAACTCATACCTAACTTTTTTAAGCACTAGAATCGGTTCTGTTCATGATTTGTGAAGAGTCATGTTAAAAATTATAATAAGACAGTATTTCATAATACAAATTTTTGGGGGGAAGAATTGGATTTAATAAAATTGAGTCCTCTATGAGCACTAATTTGCTGGCGACTTCAGTCAGCAGATGTTGAGGGACGAAGAATAGATAAAACCATATTTGCTCAAATGACCTGCTTTGCAATAATGACGTTTCCCTGTGTCCTTCATCTACAGTGAAGGATGCTTCTCTATTCCCAATGTTGAAAGAAAGTTCAACTTCAAGTATGGAACTGAAGTGAAGCAAGCAAAATACTTCAGGTGGGTCTTGTTTAACCACAATCATATTGGATGCAGCATGTTTTGGAAACATTGCAGTCCCTCCATCTCATACAGTTTATCATTACAGATTGTGAATGTGAAAGATTAGATTTCCAAGCATGTAGGGGAGGAGCTGTGGAAGTATTTATTTCCTAATTCTTCTCTACATAGTCAAAAATACACACAGATCTTCCTTACTCCAAGCCTTTCTCGGCTAACCTGTATCCTTATTTTCCTAATGTTCTGTCTACGAATACTATTTGCAGATCTTAAAAGACAGTGAAGATAGCAGCAGTTATTGCCATCCGGACAGTATTACATAAGGATACCAGGATCCTACTAGTACAAATACAGAAAGAGTCTCTATTTTTAGTCTTCCAAGGCTGGCTCTGTTTCCCTTGAGACGAAAAGAAAGGTTCATATTCAACTCCGTAATGAAACTCAGCCTTTAAACAGGTAATGTTCAACTCTAGCATCTCAGTGGGTTTCATAGTTGGCTGGAAATTTACTTGTTAGCAAAATTTCTAAACCATTCTATAATGCAAAAGCCTTCTGACATCTTAATATTTATATTAGGGCTATCCTCACATCTGAAGAATATCGTCTGAGGAAAAGTTATTACTGTCAAACAGAAAACAATAGAAATATAAGGATGCTTTTATGTATAATATTGACTGGCATCACCCAAGTTGTGATAAGCCAAGGTGGTAGAGAGTGTACTAGGTAGCAGAGATGGGAAAAAGCAACTTCACCAGGTTGCTATTTAGTAAATGGAAATAGCTGGTGCAATAGGCCTACTGTGATTGCCATTGTGAGAGAACGACCATTTCATACCCATCAATTCCAAAGGTTAGGGACAGCAAGTTTAGATGAAGTGACAATTATCTAAAACTAACTTACACAAGACACAGTTAATAATTACAGACCCAGTACGTATTATCAAAACCTGGCTGAGTTATGGGGATAATGTTGTCTTGTTAAAGATGGGTCTTTCAGCAACCTTATCATCAGGGCTAGGGATATGAGGAAGATCCATCTGTTAAGGGCAAAACTAACAAGGAGGATGAGGGAGCCAAGGCTGCTTTTCTATATCGACAACAATGCTCTAGAAGGACTTCTCTGTGGAGATCAGACTTCCCCATGCTGGCTTTCAGGAAACTATCAAACATGGAATGATTCTGAAGAGCATCCTCTTAATTTATTAGATTTCCCTTTTTGCTCTTGATTTTCTTTTCCCCCCCGTTGGAACTATTGTTGTGGAATCATTTGTTTTTATATGGTATTTTAATGGTTGTTATATTGTACAATCTACTCTGTAAGCTGCTGAGAGTTGTTAGAATGTGGCAATGTACTGTAAGTAATCAAGCAAGCAAATTAATTGAAAAAGAACTAAGTTCAAATCACTCTTATTGGTGGTTTCACAATTGCAGAAATCTGATAGGGCAAGTTGATGGCATGGCAGTTGGACCACTCTCAAAAGATGGAACCAATTATTTGAGTAAATTTGCCTGGAAACATTAAGGGAATTAACTTTAACAAAAAGTTTTGGTAATCAAGAATTTTAAGACCCTGTGACTGCACCTTGTCCTCAAAAAGGAGCCAATATTTTCAAAATGAATTATTGTAGTCTTAAACTTTTTATCTGACATTTCTTTAGCCTTCACATATGTTTAAATGCTCAGTTTCATAAGTGATTAACAAAACAGGACTAAAAAGAGAAAAAAATAGCTGTTAATTCTTTTTATACTGTATTACGCTATGTTCATATAGAATATAATGAAGTGGATACTGTAAGTATGCTTAGTCAAAAGTAAATATTGCTGAATTCAACTATGTTTTCTCCTAGTAAGTTATGTTTAAGACTGCAACCTTATCACCTGACAAAGTGCAATGTTTGAATCTCAACTTAGATCATTGGAATTTAAGATCCACTGATATTACAGATAGTCATTGACTTATGCCCATAGTGGAGCCTGCTAATCACAATCATAAGTCATGAAAGTCAGAAAGCATATCATCATGTTACCGAACTAATTTTATATTTAAAAATTGTGGTGGTGAGTTAAGTGAATGCAGCAGTTGTTAAGCAAATGTGGTAGCTGTAAAGCAAACCCACTGTTCACTGTGAGTTGTTTTTGTCAAAATCTGGAAGCTACTGGGTTTTGGCACAAATATTGTAAATTGTGGTCATGTGTCTATGAGACACTGGAAACAGTCATAAAAGTGGGCTGGTTGCCATGATTGAAGGATGCTATCAGAACTTTGGAATGGGCTCATATCTTGGGGTGGGAGAGGGGGACTCTGTCATAATTTCAAATAGTCACTAAGTGAGCAGTCGAGGACAACCTGTAATTTCTCATTATTTAATATGGGGTTTATGAATTAATACTTACATCCCATTGTTTATAACATTACTGTAATTTTAATTTGCTTGCAATTACAATGTTAAGATATTCATAATTTTAAAATATGTTTTATTTGTATGAAACGTTTGAAGGAAATTGTCTCTGGAAAATGAGAGAGACAAAGAGGGAAGGAGAGACACAGAGAGGAAGAGGCAGAGAAAGGGAGAGAAGGAGACAGAAAGACAAAAAAGGAGAGAGAAAGGGAGAGGGAGAGAAAGGGAGTGAGAGAGACAAAGAGGAAAGGAGAGACAGAGAGGAAGAGACAGAGAAAAGGAGAGAGAGAGACAGAGAGAAAGGAAGGGAGAAAGAAAAGAAATGAGAGAGAGGAGAGAGAGAGAAACTCATAGAGAGGCTGAGAGAGAGAATACCCCCTATCTTCTTTAATATATATATTCCACTTTTGATAGTTTAACTTTTGACATTTCAAAATCATCTTTTCTGATTTGTACAGAATAGCATGCTCAAAGGGAGCGTTACATTTCTTTTAAAAAAAAGAGAGAGAGGAGGAGGAGGAAGAAGGAGAAATTGTTATAAAATAGGAAAATGGCCCATCGGCTTTCAGGGAAGCTTTGTGGCAATTGTAAGAAATTGCAAGAAACGGTTGGAATGATTCTTGCTTTCCTTTAAGGGGGAAATGAGGAAGCCAATTTCTTGAATCACAGGGGTTGGACTAGATGACCTCTGATGTCATTTCCGAACCCTACCTAGGGTTGCTTGGAGCATTTCTAGAAGCAAACAAAAATCATTGGATGAACGAAAAGAAGATTGGCTTTAGCCAAAGGGACATATACCTTTTATACTTGTGCAAACGAAAGGAAACACTGAAATTTTTACTTAGTTAATACCCTGTATTTATTATTTTTACAAATAATTTCAGGACGACAAACATATCCAATGCACCTTCCCCCTCCTATTGTTCCCCACGACAACAGCCCTGTGAGGTGGGCTGGCTGAGCCGAGAGAGAGAGAGAGACAGAAACAGAGGTGGGGGGGGGGGAGACTGGCCCAAAGTTATCCTGCCATCTTTCATGCATAAGGCGAGATTTGAACTCACAGTCTTCTGTTTTCTGGTCCAAACCTCAGAAATTGTTCATTTGGTGACATTTTCATTCTGTTTTTCGATATACTTTGCCGCCCCCCCCCCACCTGAAGTCTGATTTGGAAAAAAAAAATATTCAAAAGCAAAACGGTGTTTATGAAGACCTCCATAATTTCAAAATTCAGAAAGTGTAGCACCAAAATCTCCCATGTGCATTCTTTCCCGTTGATTCCCAAAAGCCAAATGTTCAGGTTTTTTTACATTTGTGAGTCTAAAAATCAGAGTTTCCAGATCTATCGTCTCTGTCTGTCTATGTATCATCTATCATTATCCATCTCTACCTACCTACCTATCTTTCTATCTATTTAAAGTCTCTTATTGTCTGTCCATCTGTCTATCTGTCTGTCTGTCTCTATGTCTGTCTGTCTGTCTGTCTATGTATCATCTATCACTATCTATATCTATCTACCTATCTATTTAAAGTCTCTATTGTCTGTCTGTCTGTCTATGTATCATCTATCATTATCTATATCTATCTACCTATCTTTCTATCTAATTAAGGTCTCTATTGTCTGTCTATCTATCTGTCTATCTGTCTGTCTGTCAGTCTGTCTGTCAGTCTATCTATCATCTATCTATCATCTATCTATCTATCTATCTATCTATCTATCTATCTATCTATCTATCTATCTATCT
>JANHGD010002298.1:139458-149458 GCA_027560375.1 Imantodes cenchoa
CCCTCTGCCAGCAAAAACGGAGCTCAGGGCAGCGGAAGGGGCGCACACAGCTTCCACCAAGCTCCATTTTCACTGGCAGAAGGCTGTAGGAGGCCATCGTGGCTGAAAACGGGCTGGGGGTGGGGGATGTGCACGGTCCCCCGAGCCCCATTTTTGCTGGCAGAGGCATCACAAGCGAGTCGTTTGCTGTTTCTAGGTCATCCAGATCTAAGTACCCTGTGGGACAGTTCCACCCCGTGGGCCTTGAGTTTGACACCTCTGTTCTAGAGAAAACAGAGTTTTGAGGGGAAGGATAATGCTTTGACTTCTACTTCTGTTTATCCATACTAAAACCCTTTTCTGAGACTGTCTTGAGTTCTTCAGGTTTTATCAAGAAGCTTTTTTCTTCTTCTTTGACTTATAGCTCTATTCTTTGAAAGAGGAATTGCCGGACTTTATCTGTTTCACTTTGTTTTGTTTGCTATTTGTATGTCATACTTGCTGATGTTAGTTTTTACAGGGCTAAGCAAATGTGGTATATTTCAAGATTTATGAGGCCATCCAACTCAGACAGTGTGACTCTGGATGGCATACAACTACATTATAATAAATAATCATAAAAAGGAATAATAAAAACTAACCACCAACAACCACCATAAAGATAAGGCCTCAGGCTAGGAAGCAAAAGACCATGAAGTCAAGCCCTGCATTAGGCATGATAGTCAGCTAGGTGCCTTTGGACTAGTCATTTTCTTTCAGCCCAATTTACCTCACAGGGTTGTTCTTGTGGGGAAAATAGGAAGAGGAAGGTGTGTTGGATACATTCACTGCCTTGAGTTATTTGTAAAAATAATAAAGGCGGGATACAAATAATAAATAAATAAGTACAAAAATATAAAATGGCAAATAAGCATAGAACAAACAAATCTCAGAGAAGGTCTACTCAATCGACCCCTAGAGCCTGGGGGAAGAGACAGGCCTTAAAGGCTGTTGAAGTGGGAAGGACAGTTGCGGCCTATCATATAGCAGAGAAGAGATTGTCCCACAGAGCAGGAGCAACCACAGAAAAGGCATTATTTCCTCAGTCCTATAGGATGACAAGACTTAAAAAAGAAGGAACCTGGAGCAGGCCCTCCCTTTGTGTATGTTTCAAGAAAGAGAGAACAACTTTGCTTCATGTTCTCATAGATTTCTGTCCCTCCTCTAGATAAGTTAATTGATTACTCATCTCTGGGTGATCTGCAATTTTAGTTCCTCTAGCATAATTTGTGAACTTGCACAAATCAGCCATTCTGATACTGACAGTGGAGAATGTGCTACCTCAGCTTAATACTTCAGGGTAGCTATTGGTGCCCTGACAGACAATGATGGCAATTTTACCTTTACCTTTACAACCTTCTTACAGATTTCTAGTGCTGCTTCCAAAATATTCATTATGAATGTTCTAACAGCTTATCTCCGGAGGTGGTATTCAGCCAGTTCAGACCAGTTCAGGTTAACCGGTAGTAGCGACCTGCGGGTTGGCCCCCCCACCTGTCCATCTGCCCTGGTTCTATGCCACCCTATTTAGGCACATTTTGGAGCCGTGTGCATGCATGCAAGCTGTGCATGCGAGCAAAGCACATGCGTGGAAGGCCACGCGCATGTGCAGAAGGCGTACACACAACTGAAGCGAGCGTGTGCACACACTCACATTTGCGAACCAGTAGGGAAAGTAAATGAATACCATCCCTGTTTATCTCCAACTCATTTCAGATGAGCACTCCAAAAACCACCACTGCAGGGGAATAACTAGGTCCGGGTTCATTGTCTTGAAGATAGCATTTTTTAAATGCATGGCTTCCAGTAATTTAAGAGTTTGGTGTCACTCTTCTCTGATAGTAACCAGACCAGAAAGAATTAACTGAAAGCCCATAGTACTTTGATGTATTAAGAAAAAGATTTAGAGATACAAACATTCCAGCAGGTACTTTACTTTCAGATGAAGCCACTATGCATGTCTAATAGTGTGTGTGTGTAAGAGACTATTTTAAACTGTTTTCTCCTGTTCTTGCATGGAGGACAGCTGCAAAGGGAAGAGAAGGTTTGACTCTCTTGTAAAGGTAGAAAGGTAGAAAGATGTGCATCTCCTCATTGGTTCATCACTGCTCATCCATTTATCAATCCAGGGGCTGATTCTCATACCTTCAGAACTACCCTTCAGTTTCAACAGGCACTTCAAAATTTCTCCTGTGAAGATTAGAGGAATTCATTTGCATAGAACTTGCACAGAATTGAGTTAAAGAAATCATGAAATATCCTAGTTTGGCTTGATGAGATGATGAAGTCTATGCAAATTGCCTTTTGTTCTCTTGTGGAAAAAAAAAAGACTTCTTTGATTTGATACCTCCAGAGTTTAAATAAGTAAATAAGAAATGCTAGGAATATATCTTGTCAACATTGTAAAACTTTAGAAGTACCATCAAACTTCCCAGGTCTTTTCAATGGTAGTTAAAGGCACATGGTAAGGATGAGGCAGAAAACTTATAAGAATGTCAGCTGGCCAGGCAGCTTTAATATGTTATAAACTGCTCTAGAATTTGACTGGTCTGGAACATCTGGCTGATTAATGTACTTGGAGAAAATGCTGCTTTCTGTATTTTCCCGTTTCTAATTATATGACTAATATATCACTGACTCTTGTCCCCTACCCAAACACGCAGTCAGCATAAAATGATTACTCTCTAGCACTGTTTTACTGCATTGGCAAATTTCTGAAGCAAGATGCCAGGGGAAGTAATGCTTCCAGTGTTCTGCAAGCTGGTTTGAAAGTACTAGAATGTGCTGCCATGGCCAAAGTAACATAATTAAGTAGGTGAGTCACAGTTCACATGGACTTAATAAATCTTAATAAATCTCTTGTTTTTTTGGATAAATACAATTATTCACCATAAAGGTTAGATATGTGTGAAGTACATCATGTATTTTATTTATTTATTTATTTGTCAAACATATACAAGATAGGAGGTATTCGTATAAGCATAAACAATACAGCAAAGTAGGTACAGGTAAAGTAGGCAATAGGACAGTAGGACAGGGACAGTAGGCACAATGGTGCTCTTATGTACGCCCCTTACAGAGCTCTTAGGAATGGGGTGAAGTCAACTGTAGATAATAAGATTAAAGTTTTTGGGGTTTGGGGAAGAAATCACAGAGTCAGGTAATGCATTCCAAGCATTGATCACTCTGTTGCTGAAGTCGTATTTTCTGCAGTCGAGTTTGGAGTGGTTTACATTAAGTTTGAATTGATTGTGTGCTACCTTGCCCAGCAACTAACTTTGAAATGCCTAAGGATGTGTGTTCAAATCCCTAAATCTTAGGAGGAAAGGATCCATATTAAACTCCTTATATCGTGTGCTATAAGCATTTTGATTCTAACTGACTTGGGGTTTTCCCAAATCCACAAAGGTGGGGTTTTTTTTTTCTTATCTATTTCATGGCTCTTTGTGGAAAAGCCAGGAAGTATGGATCCCATAGCATGAGTGATGTACTTCATAAATCCTCATGGTTTCCAGAAAGACTTGGTCCTACAAAGAGTAGGAGTGAAAATTCCCTAAAAACATCTTTCTGTCACTTTCAATAAAGATATATAGAAAAGCATTCCTCTGACCCCATTTCCCTACGATCCTTTTTTATGATGGCATAAAATATAAGCCCATTACAACCTTATTGTCTTTGTGTCAGTTTTTAATATCCAGGTCCTATCTCTGGATGCATTGATTGCAGAGGCAATTAATGCCTTCCATGAAGATGAAATGGCGATTGAAAGCCTACTTCCGGTCAGAATGGAAGACGCTTCCTTGAATCAACTACATGTAAGTAAAACCTGGCATGAAATGATGAACTGAAATTGTGCTTCCAAGGACTGTAAGCTATGTTTAACCAGACTGGCCTAAAATTTAAAAAATTCAAATTATGTCCTTCCTCTTCCAAATACTTCCATAAACTATTGATTGGGGTCAAAAGCCTCTATTTATTTGTACAAGTGCTGCCTTAATTTTCAGTAAAGTTTGCGGAGGAGAACTTCACAGATTAAATCTCTGTTTTCTGTTGTGCCTTGTAAGAATAAGTCGGTTTTCATTCCACTGCCTAAAGCAGCTTTTTTTGTTTTGTTTTAGTTGGTATTCATATATTGAAAATAATACTTTTTTCTAATGGTTCAGTGGCAAGATGAATGTCTGTGGTTATTTGAATTATCCATGTTTAGGGATGTTACTCTTAAGTCTGACTTCAGGATTGGGGTGTAACTGGAACTGTTTCTTGGGCTCACAGCTCTTGTTCAAGGAGGTAGATGACAATTATGGCCAGAAAGGAATTCACCACAGATTCATCTAATGATTCAACACCTGGATTAATGGGCTGCTAGGATAATCACTCATGCTTTGGTCATCTTGTACCTAGACTATTACAAAGACTTAGCTATGCCAGCAGGCTTGGGGAAGTGGGATAAGATAGGACCTTTAATCCCCCCCCCCACTTTTCTGTATGTTGAATGAATGCTTTATATTGTTTTATTAATTACCGTATGAATTTTAAGATTGTTGTACTATTTTTTTCTATTTATTGTTGTATTTGCTATTGTTTTTCTACTTGTTGGACGCCGCCCAGAGTCCTCTGGGAATTGGGCGGCCTACAAATACGACAAAATAAATAAATAATAAATAAAGCCCTATACATGGGGCTGCCCCTGTACAATTCAAGGTGCTGGTAATCAGCCAATTTGGTCTAGTGGTTAAATCACCAGGCTAGAAAGCAGGAGATTGTGAATTCAACTCTTGTCTTAACCATAAATCCAGCTGGATGACCTTGAGCCAATCACTGTCAACCTAATTTACCTCACAGGGTTGTTGTTGTATGGCAAATAGGAAGTGTGTTAAATATGTTCCCTTGGGTTATTTGTAAAAATAATACAAAGGTGATACAAATAAACAAACAAACAAATAAAAATCTTTATAACATTAATTAATTATATGCCATCAAATCTTTATCTAGTCTTAGACCCTGGTTCACTGAGAGATTATTTATCTTCTATGGTTTCTTTCTATCCTGTATGATCAGACAGAGTCGGCATGCTCTGGGTCTCCTCAGTTAAACTGTTTCCTGGTGGGACCCAGGAACTATGTTTTGTCTGTTATATGTAGCTCCTGATCAATGAAACTGTCTTCCCTCAGACACCCTATGTGCTCCATCCTCCCCTTATTTATTTATTTTTAAAATAATTTTTATTAAACATTTTAAAGATTAAAAACAATACAAAACACACACAAAGAAAAAAAACACATAAAACACACAGTTTTCCTCATTACAGCGAGTTCGTACCGGCATCACTGATAACAGTTACTTATCTAAGTTCTCATTTTTTATATATTCTACTCTATTATTACATTAATATTTATATTATTATTATTTACACATATATTCATTTTTTCTTTTTCTTTTTTTGCATTTTCTTACATACTTACATATAAGATACTCATTTGTTATTATCTACTTTTTATTTCTATTTTCTAACCGGATATATACCATCTACTTCAAACTTTGTAGTATTCTGATTCATCTCTTTCATGTCAGTTTGTCCATTTCTGGGCATTCCAGTATTTTACTAATAATCTTTACATCTGATGGGCAGTCGGCCTGTTTCCCATGTTGTGCCAAGATAATTCTAACGGCTGTCAGTATATGCAGTATTATATTTTGAATTTCTTCATCCTCCCCTTATTTAAATGACAAAACCTGGTTCTTTCCCTAGGCCAGTGGTTCTCAACCTGGGGGTTGTGACACCTTTGGAAGTCCAACAACCGTTTCCCAGGGGTCGCCTAAGACCATGAGAAAAGACAAATTTCCCATGGTAAGGAACCGGAACAGAAACTTGATTAGGAGACTTTGACCGACTCAGCACTGGGTGCTTTTCCCCCCCGCTTTGCATGTGCCCGCGCCCCCTCCTCCCCATTGTCGGGCTTGCTCTGCATATTAGATATTTACATTATGATTCATAACAGTAGCAAAATTACAGTTATGAAGTAGCAATGAAAATAAGTTTATGGTTGGGGGTCACCACAACTTGAGGAATTGTATTAAGGGGTCGTGGCATTAGAAAGGTTGAGAACCACTGAGCTAGAGTGTGGCCTCTAAGGAAATGTTACATAGACTCAGACTATTCTTATAAGTTGTTTGGAGAGAGGTCTATGATCTGACTTCCATTTTTTAAATAACAGACTCTGGTCTCCTGAAAGTGTCAAACGTTATATAGAAATCAACTTGTCCAATGGCATATTGATCAAAATGAGCAACAACTCAGGAAGCCTCGGGAAATGGCGGCCTATAAATCCCAATAAATACATACATACATACATACATACATACATACATACATACATACATACATACAGCTAAAAGAGAACAAGTTGTGGCTATTTTTATAGAGTTTAATAAAAAATACGCTACAGACAGTGGTGGGTTGCTACCGGTTTGCCCTGCAGCCTCCCGCTACCGGTAGCAGCGGGAGACTCCGCTCACCTGCCCAGTCATCATCAAAAACATTCTGTGCATGCGCAGAAGTGTTGCATGCGCACAAAGCACATGCGGCCATGCGCTCCCGTTCCTGAACCGGTAGCAAAGGTAAGTGAAACCCACCACTACCTACAGAGCAAGAAAATTGATTCCAACAGTGGATTATTATGTAGCCCAAACAAGACTATCCCAAATAGCAGGAGTACATGGAAACCATAAATAATACGAAGAGAAGGTTAAAAAGAGAAAGTAGAAAACTGAGAAAGTTAACAAAATGAAAAAACTTCAACAGACTACCGGGGCATGGAGGGGAAGCTGGCTAGCTGGCTGAAATCCTAAACAAGATTATTTATACTAGGATTGTCCAACTTTTGGGCTTGTCTTGGCTGCATTGAGTGAAGAGGAATTGTTTTGGGCTGCATATAAAATATGCTATAGTTAATGTATATAAATCACATAATAATGTTAAATGTTTATGATCTTATGGGGTTGCATTATTAACTGTCTGGGGTCTCCGGCAGTCTTCGGGCTTTGGATTGGATCTGCTTGCTTTATACTGTAAAATTTTACAACAGATTCTACTTGTAGACATAAATAATATGGGATACCTACATCAACAATCAAGAAATCCAGCCAGCACCAGGCATTAGTAAAGTATGTTTGATATCCATAGGCTACCCATTTCAGAAGCATTTCAAGAATGAAGATGTAAGTGAAGACTTTGTCAGCATATTCCAACATGGTCTTGATGGTTTTCCTCTGTTCTATATATACGTCTTCAAAGGCCTACAAACGGAAACCCACAAGATTTAATCTATATTATAATGGAATGATTTCTTTCGTGGCCCTCAGAACACTCCTAGATTACCTTATCTGTGGCTGAATTTGGTGGGAAATTGTCAAATAATGATAACTCATTTCAAATAGGATATTGATACTCCCATGCAATGGCTGAAATGTAATAAAGTTGTATTAAAATTGCTGAAATGCCCCTCTATGGCACTAGTGTATTAGTGTAGTTCTCAATGGCAAAAACATTTCTTTAAATCTACCCACAAAATTGTACCTTCCCCTCTTCCAGGTATAAAGGATGTAATCCATTCAAAGGTTTCTCCAGTTCCAAAAAAATATTTCATTTAATTTTGTTTCAGACATTGCAAATAGTTTTATAATTATAATGTAACCCTCCCCCTTCATTTTAAAATATATATTTTCACTTACCAAAGCACCACTACTAAGGAGAATCATAAAGACAATGAAGGTTTCAAACCAATTGTGTTCAACTATTCGGAAACAGGTTTTTCTGAGATTCCACCATAGCTTTCCTTTTCCATCTTCTACACTAACTTGACAACACTTGAATCTTTGTACACAACCTAAAATATATTAAATGTTAAAAAAGCAAAAGAGAAACAAAAAAAAGTTTTACATTTCTTACAGATCTAAGACTGACTGACAATGAACTGTAGCCTCTTCATGATGATTTTCCTATGTTATTAAGTAGACTTATATCCTATCTTTCAATAAGGAGGTCTATGTAGCGCAGGGGTGTCAAACTCGCGGCCTGCAGGCTGGATGCATCATGCGCTGGCCACGCCCATCCACCCCGGTTTAGCGAAAGGGGGAAAAGTTGCAATACATCACGTGATGATGCCATGTCGTCTCGAGTTTGACACCCCTGATGTAGTGCTTTGTTCTCCAACTTTCATTTACTATACATGCATAATATAGGCTCTCAGAGAAAGAGTGACTGACCTAGAGTCATCTAGGTAGGCATCTGTAGCTAGGTAGAGTAGAACCTAGTGTCCCAGCTCCTAATCCAACATCTGTAACCATCAAACTGAATACACCCGAAACATGCTTTGTATTCTTTTCAAATGTGTATGTCTTCTAGGAATAAACTAACAAAAATGTTGGATATTTAATCTTCCCTGACCTTCTGTAAAACAAGCTTCAGGTTCGAGAGCTTCTTCAGGTTCTGCCACTGGTTGTTCTTCAGCAGGCAGCCCAATATCAACTGTGCTCCCTTCTGATGAGCTAGAAGAATTAAGTTTCTGTCAAAGGAGAAAAAAAAATGTAGTTAACACAGTCTAAAATAATTGACTAAAAAAAGCCCAGCGATCCTTAGATATCCTCTTAAGATGTTATATGGCAGTGATGGCGAACCTTTTTTTCCTTAGTGCCGAAAGCGGGAGCGTGTGCGCTATTACGCATGCACGAATGCCCACACCCATAATTCAATGCCTTGGGAGGGCAAAAACGCCAACCCACCCCCCGGAGGTCCTCTGGAGGCCGGAAAAGGCCCATTTCACAACTTCTCATGGGCCCGGTAGGCCTGTTTTTTGCCCTCTGCAGACTCCAGAGGCTTCCCTGTAGCCTGAGGAGGGCAAAAATGTCCTCCTCCATCCACTCGGAGGCCCTTCAGAAGCCGAAAACCCCCTCCCAAAGGCTCTGTGGGAGCCAAAAATGAGCTGTCCGCTGTGCACATGCACGCTGGAGCTGACCTAGGGCAACGGCTCGTGTGCCGGCAGATATGGCTCCGCGTGCCACCTGTGGCACGTGTGCCATAGGTTCGCCATCACTGTTATATGGTCTCTTTGGAAAAATGATAAACGTTAATGAGAAATAGGAACATTATTCTGAAACTGATGCCAATTTAGCACATTGATGGACAAAGAAGGATTTACTGCTCAATGTCATGTAGATCTGCACTCAGTAAACAGGTCTCTGAATGTTTAGTGATTTCTTAATAGTATTTGGTAAATTCCATTTCTGAGGCAAAGTTAATTAAAGCCTAATGCTAAGTTATGATTACACAACAATAGCATTGTGCCTTGAAGAAAATAACAGTAGTTTACACAATAGCTGGTAAAGAATTAGTAACCAGAGAACGATGAGGCTAACCACCTTTTGAATACAACGATGGTTGACTATCATATAGAAAATTTGAAGTACAGAAAGAAGGAAACATATTTAACTAGAAATCTCCTGGAGATAGACTGCATTAATTGTTACTGCATTAATTATATTGAAAGAACTAAAGACTAAAGAAGTAAAAGAGAATATGAGAGGGAATCGAAAATGTAGGAGTTCAAATAAAAGCAGAGAGGAAGATTACTGGTGAAAATGTTCATGGTAATTCCAAAATAATAAAGATAAAAGCCTGTGGGAGGGACGAGAAAATGAAAAGAAAGAATAGCTGATTAGATAACCATTTTCTATCTCTGTTCAGTCATCCAGAGTTTCTTTTTCTTTCTTATAACGATGAGGAATCAAACACAAAAGAAGAATCCAATTAAACAGGAAAGAGAAGATGGAAAATGCAGCTGCAATCAGACCTTTAAAATAATCAACATCTAAGCATGCAATGTTTTATGAAGCCCTATAAACAGTGGCGGGTTGCTACCGGTGCGTGGCACTCTGCTGCCCCGGTAGCAGCCGAAAATTTTGCAATGGCTCCGGGGCTGTTGGC
>JANHGD010002306.1:0-11772 GCA_027560375.1 Imantodes cenchoa
TGTTCTTATATAAAGATTTAAAAACAGTCTTCTGTGGAGTTTCTGATTTAATTATCAACGCTAACCTGCGACAAAGTAGGTACAGGTAAAAAGGCAATAGGACAGGGACAGGAGGCACAATAGTGAGCTTATGCACGCCCCTTACTTTTCTGTGCTTACCACATTTACAGCATCAAAGAGACGACTGGGGGGGATGTATTCCTTGATGAATGGGCACTTTTCTTGTAACAGTATCACAGATTTCAGACCTTCTGCAGTACAGTCAGCAACGATCCAGCCACAATCACGAGTACTGAAGGGAAATCCACCCTAGTGGTTATTAGACAATAGTGGTTTAGTTTGGTTTGGAGCACAGACCACCAAAAAAGAACATAAAACAAATCTGCAAACTAAAATGGCAACATTCATCAAGAAGAAATAAATGAATTACATATCCTGGTTAACTAAAGTTTATGAAATATGGTGAAAAGACCGATAAATACTTGTAAAAAGCTAGTGATTAGTATGTAAACTATTAGGAGTAATGAATATGTTGAATAAGGTGGGAAAGGTAACCTTGAGAAATATGTGTCATAAAACAAAAAGAGAAAAAAACCAAGAATGTATGCTTACATGAGTATTAATTGAATGCAAAATAACCAATACAAAAGCTGTACATTGAGATTATAAAGGAAAAATAAATGAGTTGAAAGAAAGGGACCAACTAAAAACTCATTGTATGTTTGGATGGACTTGATGAGATTGTAAAAAGGAAAAATAGTAAATTACACCGCATCTATGAAGCAGTGTCAGAACATGGACTCAAGGATGGACTTACAAAGATGGAAAAGTGAATGGTGTTCTTAGGCTCAACTATTTTTCTTTTTTTCTTATTCTTATGGTCTAATTTCTCTGGCTTACTATTTCTTTTTCTCTTTCAGCACTTTGCATAGTACCCTTTATCCCCAAAGTGATACCTATGCATATAAATCAACTGCATGGTCACAAATGTTGGTTTAAATGAGGAATTAACAACAAGGTCATGAAAATAGTAGAAATATCCAACTCCTTGGGATAAGAATTACCAGTAAGATACTCTTATTTGCCTGTGTTTAGCATATGTGAGCTGCAAGTCTAGATACTTGTTGACCTGTATCTAAAAGATGGCAGCAATGAAACACTGCTTCTCTAATGATGATGCAGATTTTTGTTTTGGGCCTAGCAAGCCTTCCTACATTCCCCAGGGAGCCAAAAGGGGTGCGGGGGGACCCTGGAAGCAGGGGTGGGTTCTAACTTACCTTGCTGCCAGTTCGCTTCCTCCTGCGCCAGTGGCAAAAAAAACAAAGCCAAAAAACAGATGGCGACTGCATGCACAGTGTTGGAATTCAGCTTCTGCGAATGCTCAGAAGGAATTTTTTTTTTTTAAATCAAAATATATATATATATAAAAGATGGTGGCGCCCATGGACCGGCACAGACCAATCTGGTTCGGTGATGTCATCGTGACATCACTAGCAGGTCGCTACCAGTACGGGTGAACCGGTCCGAACCAGGAGGAACCCACCCCTGCAACGGCTACAGCCTTTCACTGAACAATCTCATCCACAATCCTACAGTGTGACTGTCCCTGAGGTTTTAAACTGTTAGATCATTCAGCATACAAGCAGGAATGCAGAAGGCTCCTTCAAACAAACCACAAAATCCACTCAATAATTACAAACCTACTTTGCTTCTTTCACCCTTTTTATTCACCCCAGCTGTTCTGTTCTAAGGTACAAGAAGCTTTCACAGCTAATTTAAGATCTTGTTTTCACTTTCTGTCACCTTGTACAATCATACCTTGTTCATCTGACGGTAGTACTTTTCATAATTAGGTGGATTATCTGGAATCTGGAGGAGATAGAATATTATAATGAAATGCATCTTGCAGGAATAAAGCACAACAAAGCTACTTAGTTTTAGCTATGGGCTCAAAGAAAGAGAACCAGTGGTTAAGGTGGCAGACTAGGAACCTGGAGACTGAAAGTTCTAGTCCCACCATAAGCATGAAAGCCGGTTGGGTGATTTTGGGCCCGTCACTCTCTCTCAGTCCAGCCCACCTTACAGGATAGTTGTAGGGAAAAACTATTTACAAAAATAAAGGCAAGATATAAAAATAAATAATAAAGTGAGAATGGATAGGAGGTATCATTTCCTTTCTCCATAGTTCTATTTTCCAGATTCAGGGTTTTCATTTTTAAGAAGAGCTATGGACTTAGAATTTTTTATCCACCTATCAAGTACTTTCTAAGGATCTGGGATAGGCAGATGATATTGTTGGTATTATCAGAAATGGTTAGTTTGTTCTCTGATGTGATCTTTTTAATCAAATGTGTAACTAGACACAATGTCTGTAGTACGTAGCTCAATGGTCACTGGGAAAGAATCCTTCAGTGTAATCAGGGACTAGAATGTGACATTTTTACCTGTGCTATTCTGAAGTGCTGATGTGCAAGTTTCAGACAGCTGTCAAATTCAGGCTTCTCCTGGGCACCAGCCTTTTAAATAAAGGAGTTTAACTTCAAGTAAA
Organism: Imantodes cenchoa; assembly: GCA_027560375.1. Classification (NCBI taxonomy): domain Eukaryota; kingdom Metazoa; phylum Chordata; class Lepidosauria; order Squamata; family Dipsadidae; genus Imantodes; species Imantodes cenchoa. The sequence goes on from JANHGD010002306.1 coordinate 2,549, forward strand.
GCAAAGACATCATTTCAGATTCCAATCAATCTCTGTCTTTTTAAAAATATTTTATTACCATTAATTTCCATTTAGGGTTTATGGCTAGAATACTATGTACACTCACTCAAATCATAGCCAATATAGTTATATTAATTATATCCAGTTTAAAAATGTAAATAAAATAAGGAAGGAAAAGAAGCCAGAATAAGGCTATTAGCAGCCTGAATGGTTAGAGTGGAAGGTGCTGTAATTTCATTTGTTTTGTTTTTCCCTCACAATTGCAATTTGAAACTGAAAGAACTGCTTTGGGGCAGGGTTCTTGTTTAAATTATAATATAGGAAAGTGCAGCTAGTTACCTTTTCCACAAAGTTCATTAAAATTAATAAGAAAAACTTGTGAAAAAAGCTGTTACCTCCAGAAAAGCTTGAACAGCAAATGCTGTATCCCAAACCTGTGATCCATTGGTGCCCTAAAAGAGAAGATAAGTTTGAAATTATGCTTTTTGATTGCATTTTGAAATATACAGCATGCATACTGTTTCAGCCAGCAGACATAAAATCAATTCCAGCTGGTCTCCCTTCCAAGAGTATAGTATGCTCAGGGATACTCTTCCAGGAACCGTTGCTCTAGCACAGGGGTGTCAAACTTGCGTATCATGTGACGTATCAGGACTTTTCCCCCCTTCACTAAACCGGAGGGGAACAGGGCTAACATGTGACGGATCCGGGCTGCGGGCCACGGGTTTGACAGTCCTGCCCTAACACAAACAGCTTCTACCTGGAACCTTACTGTACTCTTCAAGACTATTTCTCTCTTCTGCAATAAAAACTTTGATAGTCCTTTACTATTTAGGAATTACTTTCTAAATGTATCCCTTTCCACACTTGGAGCAACAAAAATGTTTGTCATTCCTTATTTCATAACTTACTTTATCACTGTTACTTTCACACATTTAATGGCTGGGTGGGGTAGAAATTTATCAGAAGAAAATCAATCAGAAGAAGAGAAAGAGTTCTCCACCTCCCTGATCCCAACTTCCTCTTTAGAAATGAATTTTACACAATCACTCATGCCCAGCCACATCCTGCCTTGACTACTCAGTGCACTCCAAATGGGGCTCCATTTGAAGACTACCTGGAAGCTTCAATTAGTCTAGAATGTAGCAACAATACAGACAGCAATGGGCATGCCCATCAGTATGCCCATTTAAAGTTCTGCTTCGCAAGCTGCACTTATCGTTTGTTTCCAGGTGTGATTTAAGCTGCTGTTACATATAAAGCACTATGTGGCATAGGGCTTGCTTGCTTCAGGGACTGCCTGTCTCTCCTTGCATTTGCCTGGCAGATTTGTTCCTGCAGGGTTGGCATACTGTGGGTTCCTTGGATTAAACAATGACATGTATCGTGACTCTAGAAGTAGATCTTCCCAGTGGCAGCACCTGCCCTCTGGGAAAAGATCCCCCCCAAGATCCAAATGGCCCCCACTCTGCTATCGTTTGGAAGAGCTAGGAAGACTGAGCTTTTCACTCAGGTCTTTGACATGGAGGATCCTTCACTTCATCTTGCTTGCCATCTTTCAGCTTTTTATTTTTTACTGATTTTATTATAAATTTTTATGAGTCACTCAAAGTTGATAGGAATCAGATGACAAAAAAGTTTAATAAATTACTATTGTTACTGTTAATTTTAAACAATGGTTCTTGGCAGAGTCTGCAGTAGTCATTACCCAGTGAGATGGGTTCAGATCTCAGCAAAAGAAAAACATGCCAGGAATTATTACCTGCATCTTCATGCCATCCAGACCCACCCTGCAAGAAAAGCAAAGGCAAGCATAAGAGGCATGGCAAAGCAGAAACAGGTAAGAGGCCTGTAAGGTTTATTACCATAAACAGTGAGTCCAATGCCATGAGTAGCATAAACATTGGGCTGCTAGCCATTCCTGGAAAGACCTTTTGAATAAGAGACAATGGCTAAGTTAGGACTGGATGTGAGGAAGGAGGCAGGCGGGCTAAATCACCTACCCTTATACTTATTGGCCTACTGCTAAAACTCTGCACTGATTTCTTAGAGGGGTGGGCCACAACACAAATGGAAGAAAAAAAACACCTTGTAAGATTGTCTACCTGGAACTTTAATGTGTACTTCTCATCTCAGGATATCTCTCTCCTACAATACAGATAGTCATTGGCTTACAACTGTTTCAAGTAGTTTAATAAAATGCAGTTAAAAACGCTATATAAGCCATCATTAAGAAATTATACACGCACGCACACATATGTATACACACATACACACACACACACACAACAGGAACAGGAAGTGTAATAGAGGTAAATCGTAGAGGCAGGAAATGCATCACAAAATAATGGAGAGGAATGCTAGAGAGGAATAAAGCTGCATACAAGGCTGACATAACACCTGTACCATCTTGCCCTTTTCATATTAACACAAACAACATTGTAAAAGTATACATATAACCGGAACAGGAAGTGCCTCACAGGAACAGATAGAGGTAAATCCTAGAATGGCAGGAAATACATCACAAAACAATGGAGATGAATGCTAGAGAGGAATAAAGCTACATACAAGGCAGACATAACACCTGCAACATCTTCCCCTTTTCATATTAATAACACACAACATTGTAAAAGTTCAGATAAGAACCAGTACCAACACTTTCTACAGATTAAGTCTATCAGGTGGTTGCGAACATCTGCCTCTACGGTGAAGACTGGCCCTCTTGTGCAGATTGACTCTCTTTGTACTAAGAGCTTCTCCACTGAGGCTGCTGGGCTCTTCTCGCCACTTATTGCGGTGTCCAGCATTTGACTGGTGTGGTGGTATACCAGCTTACTCAGAACTCTCATCAACATTGGTCTGAGGCATCATCACTGTGCATTCCTTATGAGTCATGCCAGATTTTATGATCTTTTTTGTCATGGCTGTTAAGCAAATCACTATAATTGTTAAGTGAATCAAGAGATCCTTATGTGAATCAGCTTTCTCCACTGACTTTGCTTGTTGGAAGCTGGCTGGGAAGGTCACAAATAGCGACCATGTGACCCTGTGATGATGTAACTGTCATAAATACATGCCAGTTGCCAAGTGCCCAAATTTTAATCATGTGACTATGGGGATGCTATGATGATTATAAGCATGAGGACTGGTTGTACTAGTAGGTCAGATTTTTCAGTGCCGTTGTAACTTCATACGGTCACTAAACAAATGGTTGTAAGTCGAGGACTACCTATATAACCTTAGATAATCCATCTATATTCTGAAATTACTTTCTAAATGTATTTTGGAGTACATATGGTATCTTCTAAAGGATAGTAGGCAGTATTTAAAAGAGTCATGCTGCACTTTCAAACTACGTAACAGCTTTCGTAACATGGTATCTTTTAGTTGTGTTGCACTAGACTAGAATTCACACTTTGCAAAGTCAACTCCCAAGATACCTAACCAGAATTGCTAATTCTATAGTCCAACACATAAGGAAGATTCCAAGTTAACAAAGTTTGCTGGACAAGTCTGGATTTCAACAAAGCCTTACCAGAGATAGTCAGAGATTCTAGAAACGTGTCCCTGGAATGCAGGAGACTTCTCTCCTTCAATATGCCAGCGCACTAGCATGTTAATTGTTTTAGATATCTATAAAGGCAAAGAAAGAACTATTATTTTCCTCCTAAAGTCTAAAGTCATCTGAGAATAATAGCTGTGCTTCTTCACAAATGTAGCTCTTCATCATTTCAAAAAATCCTGAGAAAACCAGTATCTTCTGTTTAAATGTAGACACAGATGAGAAATATTTTAATGATTTTTCATAAAATCAAAGGGATGTCTTCAAACAGCATTGAGTTTAACTCTGAAGGACAAAAATATTAGAGGAAAGTACACTGAAACATGGAATCTCAACAAATGCATTCTAGTTCTTTATTTACAAAAAAATTTAAAAGTGATGTTCATTTTATTTAGAAATGGATGAAATTTTTAAAGATGGAATATTCCCATTTGATGAAAAATGTATGATGCCTACTGATGCATTTCCTTTCTTCAAGGCTGTAAGAAACCAGAAATACAGTTGACATATTCAAGCCATAAAAGAGCCCATTCAGGTTGATGCCCAAACACCAGCAGGTCTTTCTGGTGTGAAGAATATTCAATTCAATTGAATGCCTCATATCCCTTAAAGCATTATATGCATCCTTCCCATGTCAACGCCTTCCACAGAATCAGCACACACTGAGTAGCAACCAGCAATAGCATCCCTTATCCCACTGCAGACTGGCCATTACTACAGTGCTTCCCACCAGTCATCACAGAGAAATTTCCTCCGCAAAATTCTCTTAATTATTGCTATGCCTAGAAGGCAGACCGGGGAGGCTGCAGAAAATATTAAGAGATAGAAAGAGAGGAAAATGGATTAGATGAAGTTGTTGGGTAGCTGGAATGTTCAGAAACGATGTGTTCATTGTTTGCAGTCTATGCTGCTCTTCCACATTTGCAGGAGAAAGAAAACATTCCCCTTAAGGCACACTCATAGCATTCAGACTGTGGCTAGGGCTGCAGGAGGCTGCTGTTTCTGTGCGAGATGAGCACAACAATTGACTGTCAAGAGCAATGAGTTCTCGCCCCCAAAGGATAGGAGAATTGGAGGTAAGTGCAACCTGATCCGACCAGCAGGTATTACATCTATTTCTCTTTCACTTTATTACAGTCTATACAAACAAGCAGAGTCTCTGTAACTAGATATGTAGATACAGATACATATAGAGATACAAATAATGATTAAGGCAAAGTTAAAATACATTTATAAAACAACCTAACCAACATTTATGAGTTTACTGCTTAAAACAGGGAACATTTTTCTTCCACAATGGTCAGTTGGATAATTGAATCCAGATCCAGGTAAGGGTTAATATTTAAGTTTAGTGGCTAGGCATAGAGTCATAGACTATAATATTCTACTTCATGATGTAGAGGAGACAAACAAGTTCCCTTCTCCCTCCACCTCTTTCTAATAGGATATGTACCATCAGCCTGATTGTAAAACATAGTGCACTAGGAAAAATGTTTTCAAGAAAAGTTGAGTAATGAAACTTGGTTGCAAACAAAAAAAAGAAACACAACCCAAGCTCAGAGAGCACCAAGGATATCACAAACTATGACACCACTGATTTCTGGAGAGCAATTTATGATACAATACAGAGCTATTGAGTTAAATGATGCTTAAAACTACTTACAGGGCCAATGCTGATGAACTTAGTAAATTGGTCATCAGCCTTGATATGATCGTATAATTCCTCCACGGCTCGTTGTCTCAATTTTTTGATGTGGAATTGCTCATAGATATTGGCTATTGCTGGAATAGAAGCAGAGAGAGACCTATGGGAGACTCAGTTTACCTTCTGAAAAACTGGAAGCAAATACAACAGAAACTTGTTCAATCAACTTGCAAACCCATCATATGTTTCCATCGTAATTCAAGCTGCAACTGGAAAACACGTCTAATTTCCATTTAACATATTGCTCCAGGGAAACAATGTCTAGTTTTTACACCTTTCTTAATCTTCATTTCCCCCCACCCCCTTACACACACACAAAGGCTTTGGTTTATAGCTTTGCCAGTCCTTGTTAAATGTATAGGTAATCTTCAGGTAATGATGGCAATTGGGACGGAAATTTATATCGTTAAGCAATGTGATCATAAAGCCTAAGTCACATGACTGAATTACTTAGCAATTCCTGAGGTCCCTATTGCAGTTATTAAACAATGGATTTTTAAGCGAGTACTTCCTTGCAACTTCCTGCCAATTTCCATTAATCAAGATCAGTGGGGAAACCAGCAGAAAGTTGCAAGTCCCAGGTGCTCACAAGGCAGACAGCAGGTAGATAAGTGGCTGCTAACAGGTGAAAGAGAGAGAGAGAGAGAGAGTGTGGTCGAGTAAGGGAGTGCACAGGTGGTCAGGAAGGACACAAATGCAGTGTGGCTTGGGGTGGCTGCTGCCTCGTGGGAGAGGATGTACAAGGGTATGCTAGGGACTAGGGAGGGTGCTGTCAGATAGGAGAATAAAATATCTGTTACAATTACTGTTATTTTGGGGAACCATTAAATACAATGAAATGTTAAGAAAAACACCTGTTAGGCTTATCTTCCATATTCTGAGGACCCTTTTGGAATTACAAAGATGTTTTCTTGACAGCATTTTTAATCCTGCAATAAAATGGAATCTGGCAAGAACAAATGAGGGGGGCCCTTCGGCAAGAAGCAGGTTCACATACCATGGATCACTTTCAATAGCCAGCTATGTGGTGTGTATAAATCCCCAGAAGCAATATTATTTTTTTGTGCTGGCCAGTCAATACTGTCGTAATCTTGTATATAGAGTTCCTACAAAAGAAGCCCATAAGAATAAATAATTAGCTTTTGAAAATCCACAAGAAATCTCAGTGGGTTTTGAACATGCAAAATTGTTTCTGAAGGAACATGCCAGAAGCACTGATCTCCAGAAGGCCTTTAAAGAGATTCCACCTTAGTTTATCATCATGAGACCAGAAAAAAACAATTGTGCCTGCTCTTTATTTATTTAACACTGTATCCTAAAAGAGATTGGACAACCATTTGCCTGAAATGTTATAGGGCCGTGATGGTGAAACTGTGGCATGCAGAGCCATCTCTCCGGGCACCCAAGCTGTCAGTTGTTGCTCTTCCGGGTTCCGGCACGTCGGCCAACAGGTCTTCACATGTGCAGGAGTGCTGGAAACTGGAAGAGCAGCAACCGGAAGAACAGCATGCGCATGCCGGGAAGATCTTCTGGTTTCTTGCATGTGCACGCACACTGGCCAACTGGTCTTCGCGCACGCATGCATGCCAGAAACCAGAAGACCAGGTAGCCAGTGCGAATGTGTGTGCCGGAAACTGGAAGATCATCTTCCTGGCACACACATGCTGCTCTTCCGATTGCTGCTCTTCCGGTTTGTGGCAGGTGCATGCGCACTGGCCAGCTGGTCTTCGCACACGCATGCATGCCAGAAACCAGAAGACCAGGTGGCTGGTGCACATGCACGTGCCGGAAAATGGAAGCTCATCTTCCTGGCATGCGCATGCTGCTCTTCCAGTTGCTGCTCTTCCGGTTTGTGGCACACGCATTGGCCAGCTGGTCTGATTGGCCAGATTGGCCAGATCATCTTCCCGGTGCACACATGCACACCGGGTGGCTGCTTTTCCAGTTTCCAGTACTTACACATGTGCACTCTCGTTTTAGCACTCGGCACTGAAAAGTTTCGCCAACACTGGTACAGGATTTCCTGCTTGAGTAGGGGGTTGGACTAGAAGACCTCTAAGGTCTCTTCCAACTCTGTTATTCTGTTATTGGTTAGTCTCACTCATTCCAAGAAAAGAGCTTTTCTTCAGATTCCGTATACCAAATAATTTCTTTGGCAGAATCTAGAAGAGCCTTCTCTGCTGTGGCTCCCGACTTTTGGCAGATTCTTCCATTGAGGGTGAGGTTGGCCCCACATTCCTGGCCTCTCAGAAGAGCCTTAAAACCTGGCTCTGCTGGCTGGCCTAGGGCTCCAATAGGGGTGCTTAATGCTGAGGCTGACTGTGCAGAGAGAATATCCCCACCATGTCATATGTCCTCTTGGTTTTTTAGACTGTATTTAATCTTTCTTATTTTTTAAATTGTTTTGTATTATCTTTTTATTATGCTGTAAGTCATCCAGAGTCACTTTTACAGTGAGATGAGTGTCACATACATGTCATAAGTACATTTAATAAATAAGTTAGATTAGCCCACTGTAATGCCACCTGCTCTTTTCAACAACCAATTTAGCAGCACCGCTAAAAAATAGGTGAGGGAGAAACAGAAGCTGTGGGCCAGATCCTGTTGTGCTGCCTGTTGGTAGAGATATCTGGACTACAGGTAGTCCTCAACCATTTGTTTAGTGATCACTCAAAGTTACAATGGCACTGAAAAAAGTGACTTATAACTGGTTTTCACACTTACGACTGTAGCAGCATCCCCATGATCAAATGATCAAAATTCAACTGCTTGGCAACTGGCATATATTTCTGACAGTTGCATTGTCCAGAGGTCATGTGGTCAACATTTGTAACTTTCCCAGCTGGCTTCCAAGAAATAGCCAATGGGGAAAGCAAGGTTCGCTTAACAACTGCATGACTCCAAAGTGTGGAAGGGTTAGCTGGCATCCATAAAGGAAAACTTTCTTCTTCTTTTTTTGAAAAATAATCTTTATTAAAGTATATACAAAAAAAAGAAAAATAGAAAAAAAATTTAAACAAACATACATATAAACGTATATTCAGACATACAGTTGAGTAGATATACATTCTGTCATTTCTAATCATAATATTATCTACCTATATAAAATATTGTTTGTAGTAAAATAAAACAATTATCCTTGATATCAGCCATTTCGTTGATGCTATTTTTTAACAGCCTCTATAAGATTTATTGTCATCCTTAAAGTTTTATATACTATATCTTTATCTTTTTATAATATTGTATATATCTATATATTTCAGATCTTTTGGTTTCTAACGGAGTAATTGTTTTGATTCATTTTAAAGTCTGATCTAAGTTTGGCATTCTGTTCTCTTTGGAGTGCTTTGTTGTGGGTCTCTTGATTTCGTGTCTATGTTTTATTTCTTTAAGTCTGTGTCAGTTATGGCCAGAGGTTATGCGCTTTATTTAGGTTTTAAATATTTTTTCTGGCTAAGTCAATCATACCATTTGTCCCAAGCATGATAAAATTCTGTTTCGTCTTTGTTTTGCAATTCTAATGATAATTTGGTTAGTTTGCACATTCTAGGGTTTTGTTAATAATGTTTAAGATGGTTGGAATGTTTTCGTTCTTCCAATTCTGGGCTATGACAATCTTGCCACTGTAAGTATGTGAAGTATGATGTATCTGTTTTCTTTGATCATTGGTTCTCTAAAAATACCAAGTAGAAAAAGTTCCGGTTTTAGTGGAATTGTTTGTAGGGTAATTTCTTCAAGACATTTCTTTATTTCCCCCCCAAAGTCTTCGGCGTTGGGACATGTCCACCATAAGTGATAGTATACTATCACTTATGGTTGGACATTTCATATTGGAACATTTATAAAATGTTTTATTGGTGGCACCTCCCTCCAGCACGGCTAGCAAAATTCTTCCTGAACCTCTCGCCATACTGTTGGAAATGCAAAAAAGGCGAGAGGTTCAGGAACAATTTTGCT
>JANHGD010002306.1:11872-24861 GCA_027560375.1 Imantodes cenchoa
GAGTGGGATGGGAATGTAGATTTTGCAGTATCCTTCCCCTGCCACGCCCACCAAGCCATACCATGCTCACCAAGCCATGCCCACAGAACTGGTAGGGAAAATTTTTAAATTTCATCACTGGTCCGTATTGAATAATGAAATCGGTCTATAATTTTGGATTTGCTGCCTATTTGTGTCTTCTTTGGGGATCAGAGTTAGGTAAGTTTCTTTCCAGGAGTCAGGTGTTTCCCCGTTCTCTAATATTTCATTGAATAAGTCAAGTAGTATTGGTTCCAATATTTCTTGTAAACATCTGGCCCGGGAGATTTGTTATTCTTTTGTTTCCCTATAGCTTTTTTTTAGTTCTGTTAGAGTTATTTTACTGTTTAGTGCTTCTCTATCCTTCTCTGTTATCACTGATAGTTTTGAATTCTGGAGATATTGTTTTATCGTTTCTTCATTTGATTCTCCCTGTTTGTATAGTTCTGTATAGAATTGTTCTATTATTTTTTTCTTTTCAGTGTTCCTGGCCTGTATTTCTCCATTCAAATCTTTGAGGGCCTCTATGTTTCTGTCTGCTTTTTGTTTTGCTAGTTTGTAGGCTAGCCACCTCCCTGGTTTATTAGCTGTTTCGAAATGTTTTTGTTTAGACATTTTGAGCTTTTGGGCTACCTCATCCTGTGTTATCAGGTTAATTTTATGTTTGGTTGTATTTAATTCTGTTATTGTCTTGGTATCATCTGGATCTCTTTGTAATGTTTTTTCTAATTTGTGTAGGTCTGTAGTTAGTACGGTAAGTCCAATTTAGCTTTCCTTTGTTTCTTACGTTTAATCATATACTCTATGGAGAGTCCTCTTATGTATGCCTTGGTAGTGTCCCATAGGTTCCTTAAAGTTGTATTTTCATTATTATTAATTTCTAGGAAAGCAGTTAGTTTTTTCCCCATAGTGTTTATGTAGTCTTTTTCTTTAGTTATTGTTTGATTTAATGTCCATCTCAGTCTCATTCCGGTCTTTGGTTCTCTCCATTTTAGCCAGATCGGATTGTGGTCTGCCCAGACATTGGGAAGGATTTCGATCTCTAAGTCATTTTGGAAGTCCACGTTAGTCCAGGCCATATCTATCCTTGACCATGATCTGTGTGGAAATGAAAAAAAGGTATAGTGCATATTATCAGGGTTATGGTTTCGCCAGATATCCTTCAGGTTAAGTTCGGATACCATCTGGTCGAAGGTAGCCGGTAATGTTTTCCTTGCTTTTTTTTGTTGGTCCTTTGTAGTCTTTTTTCCTGTCCACTATGGTGTTGAAATCTCCTATTATTAATAGTTTTCCATATTGTATTTCTGTAAGTATAGTGAGGAGATTTGCAAAAATTTGGATTGATTAATGGATGGGGCATAGATTACTACAATCATTAGTTGATTGTTCCCATTGTTTATTTGTACTATTAGCACTCTGCCATCGTTATCTAAATATTTAAATTTGGGGTTTAGTGTTTGGTTAATGAATATCGCAATTCCCCGTTTTTTGGTTTGGGATGATGCTGTAAATAGTTTACCCAATTTTGGAAATTCCAAAAATTGTTCATGGCCTTTTTTAATATGGGTTGTTGTAGACAAGTGATATCCGGGTTTTGCTTTTTTAATTTGTGGAATATTTTCTTCTTTTTTAAAAGGGAGTTAAGTCCATTGATATTCAAGGATAAGAGCTTCACTTCATGTAATGTCAAATTAGTTTGTAGATTCCGTTGATTTCTCCCTCCTTGCTCCGGCTTGTGCCCTTGTGGTTGATCCTTCCCTGCCATGATTGCTTATTTCCACTTTGTTTCTGTTTTCCTTGTCCAGCAAGTTTTCATCTGAACTTATCTTGTCCAGGCTTTCCTTTTCTTTCTCTTCATCTTCCTTGCTTCTTTGTTCTTCCATTTCTTTTATATAGTGTTCGCAAAAGTTCTTGGCATTCTCAACCGTTATAATTCTAAATCTTGTTTCCAAGATTTAACATCCCCTCAGCTATTAGCCACCTGAAGGGAATCCTGTGTCTATTCAACTTAGTGGATAGGAAGTGATAGGGTCTTATTTTTTCCCTCACACGCCTCGGAATTTGTCTTAATATTACAATTTCCTTTCCTTTGTAGATGGCCATGGTTTCTTTGGATGCATTATAAATTTCGTCTCTGATTATCCGTTTGTAAATCTAATATGGACCTCTTTGGGCAATTTGTGCCTTCTGGCATAGCTTGTGTGGATCCTGTATACTTCATCCATCTGTGTAATAATTTCTTGGGGCGTCCTTTTCGTTAATCCGGCTATTATCTCAGCCATAGTTTCTGGCAAATTTTCTTCTTTTGTCTCCGTTACATTTTGGAATCTTAGGAAGAAGGCTGATTTTTCTAGATCTAAATTTACAATTGCCTCTTCCAGATCTCTGGCTACTGTGTCTGTTTTGTTTTCCGCCTGCATGAGTCTCAATCCTCTCGTTGTGTTCCTCCATCTTTTTCATTCTTTGGTCATTGCTTAATAGAACTTCTTGGATTGTTTCCATCCTTTCGTCCAGTTTTCCAACTCTTTCATCTACCTTAATATCTTCTTTCATTTCTCCCATGTTTCCTGTCATTACATCATAATTCCTGTCAATCGACTTTTGCATCTTGATCATCATTTCCTGTATCGTCAGTTGTGCGCTTGTTGTTCCGGTCACTCTATCGCCTGTGGCCATCTCCACATTACGTTGGATTGCTGGCGATGTTGGGGGAGCTGATGTTGGATTCTTTTTCCATGGCTTGGTTTGACTCATTGAAGCATTGGTAGACATTTTGAGTACTTTCCAATATTTGGTTGTTTAATTAAGAGGTTAGAGGTCTTCTTTGATTAAGTGATTTGATAAAACCTCTGGTCTGAAATACCAGTATCTATCTTATTGCAAATCAGACACTTTGTTTAATTAATTTGTTGTCTATCTTATGCTAAATCCAAGACTTAATACAGTTAGTTCGTTGTCTGTATTCTGATCTTTCAAAATCCTAAGTAAATCTTAAATTGATCTTAAGTAAATATTCTTTTAGTACTTCACACTTTATACTTTGATGGTTTCTAGTAAAAATTGATATTATTTATATTTATACAATTATATTTAATTAAATAAGTTAATTTAATTGGTTAAGTTAGTAGGTTAGTTGTTCAAAATTCATTTATTGGTTAGTGAGTTAATTAATCAATCACAATTTATTCAGATATATTATATATTTATATTATATATTGTTATCGCACTTTATAAAATATCACAATTACTTACAGTTAATTAATTAACTTTTAAGAGATGGCTATTTGTTTATATCAAATCCACTTTTTCTTTCACCCCCTTCTTAATATTTTCAACTAGACTATTCTCTTACCCAATGTATATACAAAAGCAATCTTGTAATGTCTTTTAGTTATGGTCTTCTTATTTGGTCTTAAGTCTTTACTCTTTATTTAGTCCTTGCTTTGGCTGTATTTATACTCCTCTGTAAATACGAAAGTGTTTCCAGTTTTTAACACATCAACGTTTCAAAATGGCTTAGTCCAGTCTCCTTGCTCTACTCGTTGTTTTCTACTTCTGCTCACCCTTGACACTTTCCAAAACCTTTCTCTCCCCTTTGCCGCTGTTCCTAAACAATATAATATAGTATCCTTTCGAAGTGTGTTAAGGTAGGCTCGAAGTCAAATCAGAATAAAGTCCTCTTCAATACGATTTTAGGTTGATACAATTGAGTCAGTTAATCAATGTGATGCAGTCCCTGCTTGTGCCCACATGCAGTCACTGTTTGCTGTTGTTCAGCAAAGGGGCTTACCATTCTTTAAACCTTCAAACAGTCCACTTCAAAGTCCTTCCGTATACTCCACGATCCCTCCAATCTCTCCAATCTCTCTCTGCTCGTCCACCGATCGGCTCGGCTGTATCTGACTTGCTTCCTTTCTGCGAGTCAGGCAATCATACCTCTGGACAGGCCTTACAGGCCGGGTTCTTCATGATCGGCCCTAGGAAGTCTTCTCGCTTTCCGGGTGACTTGCCTGTCAGCAACAGACGCCTCGAAACTTTCCCTTTCTGGTCGCACGTCCCTCCGAGCTTGCGATCGCCTCTGGGCAGCCTAAATATTCACGAAAATCAGAGTCTGCTACAGAGAACCCGAAAGCAGCCCTGCTCCGGTGTGACGTCAAAACGGAAATCTCGAAGGAAAACTTTCTAAGGAACGATTTACAGTACACTAGCTTAACCAAAGAGAAACTAAAACCTTCGGTGATTGGTAAATCGGCAAAGCCACTCTCATTCAAGAACCTGCAGCCCAAAGACTTTCACGTAGCCTGGAAATCTAACAAATCTGCATGGATGACTGATGCCCTATTTGAGGAGTGGATAAGAGGTATTGACCAGGAAATGAAGAAGAAGAAATGGACCATTCTCCTTGTAGTGGACAATTGTCCTAGCCATCTCCAAGTAAATCATCTTACAAACATGAAACTGAAATTTTTGCCTCCAAACACTACATCAACAATTCAACTTCTTGACCAAGGCATAATCGAAACATTCAAAATGCACTACTGAGCCCAGCTTCTGCAGTGGGTCAATGCTAACATTCAAACCTATGGTTCGTCTGCAAAAGCAAAACCCTGACTTTGACTTAGAAGTAATTTTCCAATCAGTACTGACAGAAGTACAACCCAGTGGAAAAGTGCTGGAAGCAACTGGTGAAGCAAAAGAATTAAAAGAGGACACAGAAATTGCAGATATTCCGAAAGAAGAGGATATCAGTCATTTGATAATGCAATTAAAGTCATTTGCCATGGAAAAATGCCCAGGTATGCTGAGTGGTATGGCCAGTGTTCAGAGTGCTTTCTCCACTTACTTTCATAACAAGAAGAAACACACTAAAATTGACTTTTTTCCAGAATGATTAAAACATGAGAAAATGTAAATGTATTGCTTTTGTATGATTCATGCAGTATTGTATGATTGATTTCCTATGTTTTCATTTTGTGTTTTTCTCCAGTAAAATGAGGTACATGTACATATCAGTACAGATGTTCCATATGCTGACCACTTTCACTCAGTCCCTTGGGTGGTCAACTTTCAAAGGTTTTACCGTATTTTATGAACAGAAAATTACAAGCTTAAATAGTAAGGCTGTGCATTCTTTGAAAACTATTTGGAAAAGATGCTTTGGAATATGAAAGAGTGCAAGCACAGCACCTCTTTAAAGTAGCACTAGATACAGGGGTGCTGAATGTGTGGAAGCCTGAAAAATGCAGCTGCTTTAAAACAATGCCTTAATCCCATGCATTTCATAATACCTCTTTGAAATAATTTTTGAAACATATACACCCCTTCTAAATTGGTCTAATACAACTCTGGAATATATATTTTAGAGCAAAAAGAAAAAAAAATCAAAAGGGCATTTTCCTATCAAATCTCAATTTTGGAATTCTTTGGAACTGGGAAACTGAAAATTGGCCCAACCCTGCATCTTAAACAAGATCAGAGATTCCATTAATTGAAAGTCATTGGATTAATAGGAAAGCTATGCTTTGGCAACTACCTGTCGAAGGCTCAAGATAAGTTCATCTTCTTCTGCAGTGAGGCGGACAGCATAACAGTAGGCCATTGGCAGGTAAACCTGGCGGCAATGACACCAAAGTGTGGAAGGGTTAGCTGGCATCCACGAAGGGAACAACCTATTGTGATGTAGAATGAAGGGAAAAGTCGTAACAGTGGATTGATGCCTGCAAAGGCAATGTAACAACTTGACTGAAAGAAATCTGCAAAAAGATCATGACAACAAAACATGGAGTGGCTGCCTATACACACTTCATCCAGCAGGCTTTGAAAAATTGGGCACTGGCATGCCCATCTCTCGCAACTATCAGACCTCAAAGAGTCTCCATGAAGTTGTCCAGTGTATAAATAATTTCACATTTGGGGACATTATCAAAAATACTGGAATCAGATTGTACTCTTTTGGTCTTAAATAAAAACTGTGATATAGTGAACCTATTTACTCTTACTATTCTAATAAGTAGACAAGTTTAGAGAGCCATTTGGTAGTGGTTAAAGCACCATACACTCCTTCTTGGGGGGAGGGGGTATCAGATTCTTATCTTAAACTTTGAGGTGAATTTTTAAAAGTAAATATAGGAAATTCCCCCTCAGCTTGTAGTAGAAAAAACAGAAGAGAAAGTAAAACAGGCATTTAGAGGACATTCAAGAGCCCATATCAGGAAAAAAATCCAATACTCCCATAGTAAATACTGAAACAGATTTCATTAATAATGTAGCTTCTTACATCTCACAATAAAAAAACAACTAAGAATTCATTGTGAAGCTTTCCCTATAACTCTTACCTCAAAAATAAATTTTCAGCAATTTAAACTTAAAAAGTGGTCTGTTTTGGAAGGAGATATGGGGCATAATCTGGAACATAGGTTGAAAGGTAGTAAACTGATCTGAAGGAATAGGAAAGTAACTGACTTGCATACAGTATGTGCAAATTCTAAGAAACCTTTGTATTTTGGGATGGCTGATAGTAAACTTTGGGGGGGGGGGGTCAAGTGCATCCATCCATATAATGAAGACAGATAGAAGCTGGGTATAATTTTCTTGATGATGATTTACACACCACATCTCAGGAAGCAACGTATTCATTCCTTCCCAACTATAGACATTCAAGACAGCCAGCCAAAATTTACCCCAGGAAGCGACTCCTACAGCACCACCTGAAAAATTTCAAAATAGAATAATATCAAAACAGCTGCCAACTTTATAAAACAAACAGTTCATAGTTATTACAAAGGAGAAGGGGAGAAATGGTATATCTAAGAGCTAGGATTCTCCTTTTTCCCTCTGCCTGTGTGGTGTGTCCTGTCCTCCCCCTCAAGTCCAGCTGAACATGGGAAAGCTCAAAACAATGAAATAGAAAATGTATTTGCTACATGTTTAAGTCTTTGGCATCAGCAAATTAAAATGAATACCAACCGGATACTTTCAGCCAGTTGACCATACTATTTACTACTCAGGACACAAAAACAAATAAATGGCTTTTTTTTTTCATAATCAGGAAGGATAAAGTGAAAGTAGTATTTGGGCATAATGTAGCAATGAATCAAATATTAACCGTTACACTTCCCGTACAACCTTTTAATATGAAAGTTATCAAAGTATATTGTCCAACCACTGATGCAAAGAAAGAGGAAATTGACAAGTTTTATGGTCCAGTTTAAAGTGAAAACAATAGAATATGCAAACAAAATGTGCTATTTGGAAATTGGAATGTCAATGGTGGGAATGATGAAGAAAATATGCCATATGCCAAAATATATGGCTTAGGAAACTGAACTGGAACTGTCAGGTATGAAAGACAGGACCACACATGAAGTTCCAATTAAACTGATTTATTACAATTCATGCTTATGCACAGGAATTTGCTCAACTAAAGGTTAGCACTAGTTTAGCACTAGATAAAGTCAACGGAATTCAAGACAAGTTGGACTTAGTCCGTTTGTGGTTATGTAAAAACTCTAGGCTGATTCCTCTTTTGACTTGCCCCCAGGTTCTGCCACTCCTTTTCCTACAAGAACAGAATAATTTATCAGTTTTTGCCAATCTAATTATTTCACTGCTATAAAAATCCTCAAACAACCAAAGTGTTGGACATCATAAAAGGTGAATGCACAAATGAAAATGACTACGCTATTGGCAGAAGGATGTGGAAGACTCAGCGACAAGAGCAAAAATGTGGCCAGACACTGACTATGGAACAGATCATGAGCTGTTCATGTACAAGTTCCAAACTAAGCTAAAGCAAAAGAACAAAGCCAACTTGTTTCTATGATACAATCTTGAGTATATATCCACCATTTTCAAGGAGAGTGTCAGGAATTGCTTGGAAGCCCTGAACCTAATTTGACAGAGAATCAGAGGAAATGAGGAATAATATCAGATAAATTGTTAAGAATGAATGTGAAAAAAGACTGCCAAAAATAGAATAAAGAAAACTAGATGTCAGAATAAGAAGTGGAAATTGCCAAAAAGAAAACAAACTGAAGTAAATACAGGCAAAGATCTCAACTTAACAAAAAGTTTCAGAAGCTGTTACAAATAACAAGAAATGGTATTAACACTAATAAAGATACTGAAGATGGAAAAAGGTATGGAAAAACAACAACAGTCTTCCAAATATTCCAAACTCAGAAAGTTTCTAACCCCAAATTGATATGACAAATGACATCAATGTCAGATAGTAACTAGCTCCAAAAAAACCAAACAAAGATGGAAGGAGATATTGAAACTCTCTACAGCAGAGATGTCAATTTCCCTTTAGAAGATGAACCCTGTTTACGAGAACATCGAGAATTAGAAACCAAAGATAGATCAGAACATCAGTCATTATCCAGTTGGAAGACTACAGAAATCGATAAGAATA
This sequence comes from Imantodes cenchoa, assembly GCA_027560375.1. NCBI lineage: Eukaryota > Metazoa > Chordata > Lepidosauria > Squamata > Dipsadidae > Imantodes > Imantodes cenchoa. The sequence goes on from JANHGD010002306.1 coordinate 20,304, forward strand.
TCTGTAGAAACATGGCAAGCAACAGAAGAAAAGTCTTTATAGGTTATAACCAAATTATCCCAAAACTGCAATTTTGCAGAATGATATATTGTCCAACAGATTGGATGAAGCCAATCTACATATCAAAGAAAAGAGACTTAACATAATACGCAAACTATTATACTATACCTTTAATTTCAAATGCTAGCAAAATAATGTTTAGGATCAGCCAATGTAGATTAGGTCCTGATACAGAAAGGGAGATGCCAGATGTTCAAGCTGGCTTTAGAAAAACAGAAGAATAAGAGACAGTTTTGCTGATGCAAACTGTATAATCAAGACAGCCCAAAAGAAGACAGTAAGTTATCCATCGTTGGGCTTGATTACAATGGCAATTAACACATCACTGGAAGACCTGAAGGGCCAGAATGGGGATAAATATTCCTGAAGACAGTTTACCAACATGGTCACCAAGAACTGACATCAAATTAATCCATAAAAACATAAACTATAATTTGTGATTATTCTATAAGCGGAGAGTCCTTTTTTCCAAAGGCAGCAAATGATGGTAATATGAAAAATAAAAGCCACATTGAATTCCAGGCTCCAGCTGGTTATTCACCTTTGCTGTGGAGGTTATTTCGAGCCTTCACTAAGTCTGGATCATCAGCACTGACTCCAAGAATACGCATGGCCGTGTAGTTCAGCGCAGTAGAAAATACCTTAGACAAGTCCTCAATGTGTCTAACAGACAACAAACAAGAAAAGTGTTAGATAGATGTGTTCACACAAGAAAACCCAACTGTTCTTCAAGTTCTGTAAATTTTTAAGAACTGGTTAAACCAAAGAAGGCAAAATAAAAGAGCATGGAGTAATTTTATTAGAACTTGACTAACAGTATTTTAGAGTTTTATTTTAAATACATAACATAGAAATACAATGCTGCAGATTGAGATTAGGAAGAATTACAGTTTGCTTGTAGAATCGATTCACCAGAAATAGGAAAAATACTGTAATCCCTAAGCATTCAGATGATAAATCAGAGAAGTAAGCTTAATGAGCACTAGCAATAACAACTCTATGGATTTGTTTCTTATTTATCCAGGATGCCATATAAACATTAATAAAATAGTGTTATTTGGGCTGTTTTGTGTTTCTTTCTATCTTCTATTAATTAAAAATTCTACCTTCTAGACAATGTGGAAGACAGAACACAATGTCTTTTAGATAGAAAGTAATTCCTCACCTCGTTATTAGCCCATTTAACAACGCAGTAAATCTAAAAAAAATTCCCAAGAAATATAACTATACGAAGGACAGCTTTCAAAAGAAAACAAAGAAGTTTGGACATTTCACAATCTGTAGCTAAAATTAAGGTATCTATTAAGAGAAGCATTGGGAACGACTGCAGGAACCAGCCAGAAGAGGAGTTCCCAGCCCATAGGTGGGTAGGAAGCATTTCAGAGTAACTCTCCACCTTAATTGATCTACTATGAATTTGTCTGGAACTTATGTTTATAGTTTTCAATACTACACATTAAACTAGCATTAAGAAGTCTTCCTGAAATTCATATCATTCTCATTTGTTGAGTTTTCAAACTTTATGGGGCTTGAGAAACATAAATTTAATAGGTCTAAGCAACAGACTTTCCACCTATTCCAAACAAAGTCACTGTCTGTTCTAAGCCCTACATTCTTACACTTTTTTTTCCTACCGAAGTCATTCCCTCTGCCTTTATTGTATATTATTTTGGTAATAGAACATAGAACCATAGTGATGGAAGGAACCTCGGAGGTCTTCTAGTCCAACTCCCTGCTCAAGTCTTATGCCATCCCAGTCAAATGATTGTCCAGTCTAGCCCCTCCTGGCTTTATAAAAAAATCTGTCAATCTGGAAACTAGAGTTACTGGATGGTTATTAAGGAAGTATTTTATGTAAAGGGAAACCTATGCTTATGCTTGAATTAGTGTAGATTATGACAGGACAAACATTATTAAAAATAATAAACACAGGTGTGAACTATGTTGGACCCCCAAATTAATAAACATTAGCCGACAAAGACATATAAGATACCAAACAGAATAAGCTAGAAGCCATTGCAATAGCAAATAAATTGGATAAAACAAAGTACTGGCAGGAAAGGAAATAAGGGATAAAGAGCACAGGTTATGCACAAGGATTAGAAAACAGCTTTTTTGGTTCAAGTTGATGTTTTGTATATTTCCTAGAATACAAAAATGTTAGAAATAACTATACAGGTAATTCTTAACTAACAACCATTTGTTTAGTAACCGTTCGAAGTTACAGCAGAACTGAAAAAAGTGACATAACCATTTTTCACACTTATGACTGTTGCAGCTTCCCTGGGTCACATGAACATAATTCAGATGCTTGGCAACTGACTTATATTTATCATGGTTGCAGTATGCCGGGGTCACGTTTTGTGACCTTCTGACAAGCGAAGTTAATGGGGAAGCCAGATTCACTTGACAACCAAGTTACTAACTTAACAATTGCAGTGATTCACTTAACAACTATGGCAAGAGAGATCATAAAATGGGGCAAAATTCACTTAACAAATGTCTTACATAAGACTGAGAAAGATTCTCCAAGGCTTTATAAAATCTTTCACTGCAAAAGTAGATTTTTGCAAGATAACAAATTTCCTTTCAAAATGCAAAGTAATTGTAGATTTCTTACTGATTTTTTAAGGCACTAAACACTCTTGGCCAATTCCTGAAAAAGGTACCATATTCTCCTTAGGAAGTCCCAACCATTTCCTCCCAAAGTAATTGGCTAGGCATTGATGCCCATCAGCAAGAAGAGTCTTTGCTTTTTTATGCTTTTGGTTCAAACATGTATGATATGCCACTGTGTATTATGCTTATAAATTCGCACTGCTCACACCAAGAGTGGCATATGAGTCCCTTCTGAGCCAGGATGGCATTTGCCAGCTGGAAAAAGGAGTGACTGTGAAATATTTACAAGGGGGAAAAAAGATTCTGGGGCATCTCTGTTTAGGCTGAGAAGAACTGAAAGGGTGGTGCTGCTGCTGCCGCCGCCGCCACCATCAGTACCCTGATAATGAAATAGCAGAAAGTTGCAAAAGTCCTTCTGAGGCAGCGGCTTTTGAGCTTTACTCACAGGCCCCATCCTCCATCTGGGAGTTGCACTGAACGCAAGTAACGCACCATCTCCTTCTTACTTTCTTCTGGGAATGGAATCTTAGCAACATGGCACACAATCAGAAGTCCTGTTGGCAGAAGACCAGAAGGTAGAAAAATGCAGAAGACTAGAAAGCCTTTTTAGGCAGCAACAACAACAATAATTTGTTGAAATAATGAATGGTCTATACCATCACTTCTGCTGAAATCCAACGAACTGGAATGCTTAGACTTAAAAGATTCCAAGAGGCCTGGAGACAGACCTGTCATTTAAACTCACCACTTGTCATGAACCAATTTGTTCTAGCTGTACTCTACATTAATGAAATAAATCCCTCTATTCCTTTTAAACCATTAATCAGTAATAAATAGCATGTAAGTAAGTAAGTAAAAGTAAGTAAAATTTTATTTGTATACCGCCCTACTCCTGAAGGACTCAGGGCGGTTCACAGCCTTCAATAAAACAGTGCGATACAAAAGACAGAATAAATCAACGCAACATTATATACATTTTAAAATAAATTAAATAATCCTAAATTATTTAGGATCCTAATTGCATCTTGCCCCCCTCCTCCTATTTTAGAGTACAGTAGTCCTGGATTTACAACCGTTCATTTAGCAACCGAAGTTAAAACGGCACTGAAAAATAGTAATTTATGACTCTTTCTCCACACTTACAATCATTGCAGCGTCCCCCATGGTCAGGTGTTCAAAATTGGGACGCTTGGCAGCTGACTCCTCTTTATGACGGTTTGCAGGGTTTTGTGCCCCTTCTGACAAGCAAAGTCAATGGGGAAATCAGATTCACTTAACAACCATGTCACTTACTTAGCAACTGCAGGGATTCACTTAACCATTGTGGCAAGAAATAGAATGGGGCACAACCTCCTTAACAAGTCTCTCATTTAGCGACATAAATTTCGGGCTCAGTTTTGGTTGTAAGTCAAGGACTACCTATAGTCCTGTTCTTGCTATTTCTCTTTCAAGACGTACTTCACCTGGTGACGTACTTCATCTAACGTGTATGTCTGAAATGATAGAGTTCTCAAAGTCTATCTTGTCTTTCTGGTGATTAAAAGGTTAAATATACTAAAAATGAAGTCATTTCAATAGCGCTTCCTCTTGGCTTTGTAATATGCCAGCACTGTCCGGAGAAGGCAGCCTTTCCCTCTAGCCTTATCTCTGGGAGACAGATTCATCTCACCAAATATGAACTTCATTTTTTTAAAAAGAAAATTAATCTGGGTGATTAATTGGTCTTACTGTCAGGAAATTTCTCCTTAGTTCTAGGTTACTTCTCCCCTTGATTAGTTTCCACCCATTGAATAGAATAGAATAGATTTCTTTATTGGCCAAGTGTGATTGGACACACAAGGAATTTGTCTTGGTGCATATGCTCTCAGTGTACATAAAA